>JAQMYF010000007.1:20631583-20642154 GCA_030014195.1 Neosilurus mollespiculum
TCTCTCTCTCTATTTCATTATCTCTCCCTCTCTCTCGCTCTCTCTCTCTCTCTCTCTCTATTTCATTATCTCTCTCTCGTGCTGTCTCTCTGTTTATGTCCATCATTCTCCTGCTCGCTGCAGCTGCTGGTCACAGGCACACAGCCGCTGCGCCGGATGCCTTTGTGATGGCTTTATTTTTGGTGGTGCACGTTAATGGGTTTGTCTTTTTGAATTAGTGCAGCATGCCATGTGCCTTTGTGTCTGTTTGTGTGTGTGTGGGTATCTTTGCACAACTGTGTCTGTGTGTCTCTAGGTTTCAGACAAGCAGACAGGACCTGCCTCTAATGATACGGTTTTTATTAATGTGTAATTAAACATTTATCCTCGGCTTGCAGGCCCTGCCACCCTCCTCCCCTTCTTTCACACCATGAATCCTAAGCGTTCTCTCTCTCGGCAGGCTCGATCACACTTTACTACTTTGCTGGAAACTTTACCTACTTGTAAGACTTTATTTTTGCAAGAGTGACTTTGGAATAAAAGCCAGTATTCCATGTCAGACATAATATTTTACCTTCCTCGGTAGATCAGTTTTACTGATAAACACTGTTCTGTAACGCTGGTAATTTATTCATTGTTCACACAGTGTAATAATCTGTCCAAACAACACAGAACTATTTATTTTTTATTCTTTTTGGAACATCTTAAATAATTTGTATTGATTTTGATTACATTCATTTCACTAATACATTCAGTGACATCTTTGGCGTGCTTGGTACTCAGCAGGGATTTAGTGTATTGCATTGTTCTGGCAATGGTAGAAATTTACTGCAAATCAGCTTTAGCTCTTTTAAGTGATGTTTACTTGTGTAATTATGTTTGTGTGTGCTCGCACGTGTGCGTTAACTCTGTTACCAGCTGTGCAAGTCACATGATGTCCTGGAACATGCACCATTATGGACCAAACGGCATCAATGGATATAGGGATATGTATGAATGCATGCATGGTGGTGGCCTGGTGTAAGGGTGCTGGCTTACTGATCGGGGGTTCAGGCCCCACTGTCACCGAGTTGTCACTGTTGTCTCCCCCAGTGCAGCTAACTGGGTTATCAAAGGCCATCCATGTCTCTAACTGTCTGTGGTGAGAGGCATGTAAAGAACCATTGCTGTCATTCTTAAAGCGTAGGCCATTGGGTTGCCATCAGCGTGTTTCTGCTCTGCGATGGTCTGGCGAGCTGTCCAGGGTGTACCCCGCCCTCACCCAGAGTCGGCTAAGATGAGCTGGGCGCCAGCCCCCCTGCAACCCTAATAGGATTAAGTGGCTCAGAGAATGAATGAATGAATAACCCACAAAGAAAATGCTTGGTTCAGTGTAAAAAGAAGTCAACCTGATTAATTTGTAGTGTTACTCTCATTTGTCTTGTGTTTTTTGTGATCTTTGTGATCTTACACTCACCAGTTTGCTTGTTCGTTAGGATATTTTTTTCGTCCGGTAATTTATTACATTTACACCACTTAGCAAAATAGGTAAGTCTGTTGGGCTTTTATACCTGGGCCTACTGGCTCTCTGAAGGGTGAAGTGTATAGAAGTTCAACTCCTCCTTCCAGGTGTTTTTACTGGTGCCCATATATACTGCTGGGAGGACAGAGGCAAACTTGTGGTTAAGACCTTGCCCAGGGTATTCGCATGATGGGAGTTTAATGGGGAATTGAACCCAGAGCCTCTTGATCATGAGACGAGATATTTTTTCATTCATTTGGTGGCTTGACTGACTGAAATCAAAAACTGTTCAAGGAATCAAGGTTTAGCTTTCAATTCATACATGAAGTGACTCCTGACTGTGATTGGTGGAAATGCTGTCACTGGAACAGAATGGCCAGCATTAGAATAATCAACTTGCTCAAGATAGATTTTTTTAAACTGGCCTTGGCCATAGGGCCTTTACGCATGTGGAACCATGATGTATTCAGTCACCCACACATTACATGTTAAAAAGCAAAACAACATTAATTGACTTTTAAGGTGTTTGACCACCAGAACAGTTCCTTGATATGGATTACACACCTCTTTGGAACTGTCCGAATGAACATGGCTGAAAATATATTCCCTTTTTGGGTTAAAATGATGATGGTGGTGGAGAGCATTGTCGAACACATCTGTCCACTTTTCTGTTCACTCACATCCGTATGTGTTCTAAATCTGTATATAAGAACCTTCAGTACACTCTAGAAAATATTTCCCATGTGGATATAAGCTCTGCTCCACAGTGGGCAGTGATAAATCCTGCACATTTCTAATTGCTCAGTGAGCGTGTAGGGATGGAAGGATTTTGTTGGCATCACTAAAAGTGAAATGACTTGCTGATGGATCAAAATAAACTGCAAATGAAAGTGACTGATGAGCCACTCATAAATAAGTTTCCTGCTGTCCTTAAATGAACATGTTCCCTGTGCAAGGCTGCATCTGTTCAATCTTTAATCCTTAACGCATCATCCCGATCAATCCCTAAATGCCTTCAGGTGTCGCATATATGATTTTACTTCTCATGTCACCCGAGTCACCTTTCTTTACGTTGTTAAGCACCAAAAACATCAATTAATGTCAGTTACCATATTGACATGAAATGGGATTGGAGCTCCAGATAATCAGTTTAGCCATGATTACACATTTCTACCACTCAGGCTTTCTGTATGCGCATGGTCAGGAGTTATTCTAACCATATACGCATCCTCACACTGAGGAAAAAAATCAGTTGTATTGAGAATGTCGCCAGCAAAACATAGAGGTCTTTTATCCTCGCTCACATACTTAGTGCTTTTGTTACTTGAATTCCTATTATTTGTTCTGAAGGATCTCAGTCTCACACTAGAAACACAAGACTTGCAGCTTTCTTTTAGACAGACTTCAAAGAATATCATCTTTTCATCCCAGAATTCTGTTGGCTAGATGTGCCATCTGTGAAAGTCTCAAAAAACTGCTGGGTTGTGTGTCTAAAGCAGGGGTCACCAGCCATGTTCCTGGAGATCTACCTTCCTTCTCCACCCAAAATCTGACATTTATTTGAGTTGATCAACAACTCCTTAAGTCAGTGATTAGAAGGTCAGGTGGGAATTATTAGTCTCCAGAGAGGTCTTCTTCTTTCTTCTTTGGCCGCCTTCTGTCTCGAGAGACAATGGAAAATGCTCCTGGCTAGGGCACACAGCGCTTGCTGTGGCTGTAGAGACCGATCCTTGAGCCATACAGAAGAGCACTTCTCCTCTCCAGGGCGCAAGCCTGGGCAGGGTGTATGGAGATCCTGCAGTGCCCAGCCACTTCCACTCGGCCTTGCTGGTGAAATCCAAAGGAGTGCAAAGCAAAACATTTGGCACTAGGTTGGTTGCAGGGCTGCCAGTAGAGTGGATTCTTGTCATCCATCTAACTGCCTTAGGGGATCCTCTCTGGATTTTTCTTCTGGGGTTACTCCCATAGCCTTGGCCTTAAGAGGCAGGTCTGCAAGGCAGCAGGTTGATTCGTGATCCAGGCTGTGGCAAGGGTGGCCGACTGGTGATCTGCCTTGCCAAAGGGCGCCCCAGGAACAACAGTGATTCAGAGGTGGTTCCACACTCCTCAGAGCCTCTAAACTCCTGAACAGTGACCTGACTGCCGGATGCTGATTGATGTCATTCCCAGGACAGACTTCAGGGAGGTACATATCCAGGAACAGGGTTGGTGACCCGTGAACTAATGGATAAACATGAAAACTGAGAAGGATAGAATAACCCTTTATAAACTCTATTAAGGGTCTAATAACCCTTTATAAAGAGACTGAGCAAGTGCTCTTGGTGTTTACACTGTGTCTTTACTTTGTGTCTCACTAGCTGATTGTGAAGCTGTTTATAAGATGACTGGAGTTGGTGGATAGGAGTGATCTTGGTGGAGAGCATTCTTTATGTTGAATATCGTGTACTTTTTATATTTGAAGCAGAATCTTTTACTGCAACTTACTGAAGAAATATTTGGTGCTTTGATTAAAAATATTTCATAAATAAAATAAAATATGTATAGCAGGGCTGCAGTCAACACCTGTTAGGAACTATTTACATGAATGTAACATCCCTTTATACTTAGCTTTTATATTTTTACCAATATCTAAATTATCTGTTAGCTAATGAAACTATGCCATACGTTTTATATTAAATAACATTTGGCGGGGGACGACACTTCTCTAGACATAGTTGAGTTAAACTTTCAAATATGAATTTATTTTTGATCGTGGTGGAGTGGTGTGAACACGGTTTGTCTGAAAATAAATCCTTGTCAGGAGTAATCATGACTTCAACACCAAGATTATTTTTGCGGAAAATCCATAGCAGTTATTTGTACATCTGTAATTTGTAGAAGAAAAACACTTGAGTTTTCACTTTAGAAGTTGATACATTTTTTTTTTTTTTTTTTTTTTTTTTTTTTTTTTTTTTTTTTTTTTTAATTTTAGTTCTAGTCAAGATGAGCATTCTTTCCCTGCAGCTTTTGCACTTGGGCTGATTACATAAAATAAAGTGATTACATAAAATAGTGTTGCTGCTCTCCATAGGTAGTGTACTATAAGACAGAAAAGGGGAAACCGTGTTGGAAAGTGATGTATGAGAATTTAAAATAAGAAATTTAAAAAAACATTTAAAGCAGTCCTGCAAAACAAATTATCATTATGTAATCAAAGTACAATTCCAATTAATAACAGTGCCTGTAGAAATAAATACACTTTGCCCTTGATTTCCCAGATTATTAGGGGGATCGGCTGTCCGGAAACCTCAAAAGTCCAGCTATCGCTAATATCCGGGGTCCCTACCCTTTCCCGGACATTTACCATAATCAGTCCGGCAATCACCATTATTCAGCAGCAGTCCTGGACTTTTACACACTTATCCAACACTCAATACACAATATTGTGTTTCCACAAACTTAAGGAGCCAATCAGCACATTCTTTTATCACATTCATTTTAAATGTCACTGTCCTCACTTTCACTTTCACTTAGCTCTCCTGTCACTGACGTCACTATCTGTTCATCGGACATTATTTCGTGCCCCTCTGCTGTTTCATTTTCACATACCTAATAATGTCCGGCGCCGGATTTTGCACAGGAAATCTGAAATCTGGGAAATAGGGGTACGGGAAATCGAGGGTGAAGTGTACATTGGATGTATGCTGCACTCACCATCTTGCTCTTGACTTTGCAGAGTACATACTGGAAAAAAAAAAGGGAAGAAGTCAAAAGTGTCTTATGAATCAGTTGGTAGGGGATCGGGAACATCGCCATATCAAATGATTTAACCACCCAATAATTTGCTGTTGTCACGTGTCCTCATATTAGTCAGTTTTCATATGGGTAGCCGTGTCCTAATGGTCAAAGAAGTGGCTTTGGGAACAAAAGGTCGCTGGTTTGATTCCTGAACCAGCAGGAAAAATGTGTGGCGGTGGGGGAGTGAGCTGCACCTTCCTTTCCTCCACCTTCATGGCTGAAGTGCCCTTGAGCAAGGTACCTAACCCCCCAACTACTTTCTGGGTGCCCTAATGTGTGGCAGCCCGCTGCTCCGAGTGTGTGTGTGTGTGTACTCACTGTGTGTGCTCAGTTTGGATTGGTTAAATGCAGAAGTCGAAGTCTCCCTTGTGGAATTAATACAGTATAAAATAAAATATGAATATATAAAATATCAGTTTAACTCATGATTTCAGCTATTACACAAAAAGATGTTTGTCAGATAGTAACTCCTGAAAATGCAAACAAAAGATCATTTAAAAATGATGTTCCACTGTTAAAAGGAGGTTCCACTATCTAAAATATTCATATGTCAGAATGTCATTTTATTTATACGCCTTAAATACCTTAAATAACGCAGCCCTGGTACAACATGAATGCTGTAAATGTGCAAATTTGTGATTGGTAATGGCATCATAAACGTTGTGTGGGATGCGTAGTAGGATCGAGGATTGTGAAACCCCGTTGCGGATTTACGAATTTGATTATGGATTTGTGAGGCGTAAAATTACAATCTCATCTATTTACGATTACTTTGGACAACAAAATAACTCCATAAGCACCATGTTTGGCTGATTAAGTACTCTATCAGATCATCTCCGAGATGTAGGCAGGCCAGTGGTGTTAAGACTTAACAAAAAAGAATGCCTGATAGGAAAATGCTGCTTCCAGACTCGGTTGCATGTTCATGTGCTGAACTGGTTCGGAGGCAAACCCGCTGATCTGCCGTCTGTCATAGTCATTTTTTATGCTGTGTTTTTTTTCCTTCCTCTTTTCTTTGTGCTTGTGTGTATCAAGGGCACTCATTGCCTATGGTTGTTTTGCCTGTAGCTCTAGTCTGCCCGCTGGTGCCGAAATATTCGCACCCTTTCACTCCCTCCTCCTCTGCTTTCACATTTCATTGCTTTATGACTCTCTTTAATCTTAACCCTCCCGTCACTTAATCTCTGCCATTTTCACTCTCTTCTTATTGGTCTTTTTATCCTTATTTCTGCTCTTTTTATTTCTTCATCTGTTTTACTTTTTCATGCTTCATCTTTTTCTGTCTCTCTGCGTCCTCAGCAGGCATCTGTCTCTGTCAGTCCATCTTCATCTTCTTTTTTTTTTTTTTGTTTCTTTTACTCCCACTCACAGGCTTTGTTCTCGCAGTGCTCATTTTCTCTCTTACCCTGGTGCTGACGTTAGTGGGGAGAGTGTGTGTCTGGTGGCGCAGGTGGAGTGTTTGATGCATGTGTTTCATTAATGTGCTCGATGGAGTAGGCACACTATAGGTAGAAACTGAAAAATCGGCAACAACAGCGAACATCATAACATTTTTATTGATATTACCATATTGCTCATCACTGGATACCTCATATAGTTATAATCAGTGAGCATCAAATGCATTATTTGACATTTATTTGATGCTAATTCTGGAATGAGTGGTCAGTTTTGCAAACTAGCAGAGAAGAGACAGCACAGAGGTGTGTACCATGTGACTGCTGAAGGTTTGCACTGATCAGACATAACATGAAAATCCTTCCGATCACAGATGGTGAAATGAATTGCAAAGGAGTGGGTTGTATTAGGCAGAAAGTGAACAGTCAGTTTGCGAAGTTGATGTGTTGGAAGCAGGAAAAATGGCCAAGTGTGGGGAAATGAGTGACTGACAAAGACCACATTGTGATGTACAAGAGTGTCATGGGTGCTCAAGGTTCACTAATGTGTGGTGGGTGTGAAGGCTAGTACGTCTGGTCTAATCCTACAGAAGAGTCACTGTAGCACCAACAGCTGAAACTCTTAAAGCTGGTTATGATAGAAAGGAGTCAGAACACACAGTGCAGTGCAGTTTGCTGTGTATGGGGGTGATGTACACTGTCTAGTTAGGTGGTGTTAATGTTATGGCTGACCGATGTACATTTCTCTGTGTTTGTGTTGGAGGGTAAACACAGTATTTTGCTGCCCGTCCAGTATTTTGTAATTACTTCTACTTTTTCTGTGTTATTTTGCTTTACGATGACCACAGCATCCCATAAAGCAGTATTTCAGTCCAGTAGAATGTTGTCTTTTATGCTCTACACAATTACTGACATGCCGCATTTATCACATCCCATTAATTATCGTGATATCGTGAATTCCATTCCTGTTCCACCGCTGGACGAAGATGCTCTTTGGGTAAGTGCTGAAGTGAGCTGTGTTGTCACGGGTGAAGATCTATGCTTCATTTAAACCCCTCATTTTCCACCTGCGTTGAAGAGAGAGTGCAGTAGATGAGTATGAATAATGTAGGCAGATTTTCGAGTGGCTGAGTGAAACACGTGTTTCTTGGCCGTGCACTAATGAAGAAACGCTTTAGTGCTGACAGCTGAGTGACTGCGACTTCACTCTCCAACTCTGTTACTTTATCTTTCATTTTGTCTTACTCGTTCTCTGCTTCTCCCTCACTTTCTGTCTTGCTTTCTGTCCATCAATCATCCTTTCTCTTCATTTGTATCCTAAACATGTCTCATGCTGTCAGTAATCAATCTCGTGTGATGAGGTTTGGGTATTTCGGTGAATGTGATATTTTCTGCTGTTAGAGATGTGCCGTGTATTGCAACAGAATTTAAGTATGAATTTAAGTAACTCAGGCTGAGTTTCATTTCAATTCTGTCCAATCTTAAAAAAAAAAAAAATACGACTTCAAATATTCAAATAATACAACATAATTTTTGACTCTTTAATACGGTTCATCTTTTACACTGTTATGACGTTAGCTATACATGCTAGCTCATACCTAACTAAAGGACATTCTGTTGTGTTGGTGCATGAGTCATGTAGACAGGAATTGAAATAGTTTTTTCCTTTTGCTGCTTGGTACTTGACTTTTAAGATTCACTTTTAATTTGGAGTGTGAGGAGTCACCCTACATCCCTACAAACAGTGAATGACTCAGAGTTAAGAATAGACGTGCCATAGGCAGATTCTACTGAAAGTGTGTCTATTTCAACATGTACTATTAAAATATAATGACCCAAATGATATCACGATTTATCAGGAAAAAATACGATGCACATAGGATTAACACTGAATAAAGTACCTGCACAGTGTTAGACCTTTTGTTTTGTTTTGTTTTGTTTTTTTAGCTAGAATTGATTTGCTCTAGTAGACAGCTCAAAAGTGGACAGAAAAATATCCCTCATTTCATAAAACAACGCATTATCAGAATTGCGAACATTACATATCTGTCTGTCCATCAACGTAACGTTAGCAACGGCCTTATTGAGAAATTCACTCTGAATGACGTGAACATTAAGACATCTGGATAAGAGTGTCTTCCAAATACTGTAAATTTAACCCCGCCCACATTACACATGAAGTGAGGAAATACTGCATGCCGTTGCAGTAGCGGAGTGTGTATGTACCGTAGAAACCGCTGCTAGGCATTGCGGTTGAGATACACACTGCAAATGTTACAATGAAAAATGACAATTTTTCTTTAAAGCACAATTCAGCTGTTGACAAAGCACTTTAAACTGTCAGTTTTCTGTCCATTTCATGCAATGAATTCTGTGCACATACCATTAGCAACATACCCAAAATTTCAAAACCCCTTAACAGTTATATTATGATCGAGCCAGGTCTGAAATTTGGTAGGAATGATTTTTATGATCTGAATAACATCATAAACCAATGGCATTAGATTGCTTTTAGATTTTATTTAAAAAAAATTAAGTGGGATCATTTCCACCCATTTTCTGTAGAATCTGCCCATAGCTGTTGATATACATGAGCACTGTGGCTGGGATGACGGTGGCCAATCCGTGACCATTTTGGAGTTGGTCTCACACAAACATATGGGTGGAGGAAATATGCACTGCACAAAAACAGGGAGCGTCTGCGATGTATACGTCTCAGCCTTCATGTCTACGGGCAGTAACTGCGATGCATACATGGCAGTCGCTGTTCCTTGTACATTTTTACCTCTAAGGAAATTTAAGGTGACATCTGGTTCATGGAGTCATGGATGCACTCAAAGTTCTTGAACTGATGTGGTGCTTGAGCCGACCAAACTTTCTGTGAATGGAAGCCACGCCCTGCAGGAGAGCAAGGCAGCTTCCCCGCTCTCACGTATTCCATTGGAAGTGTCCGGAAGGCTAAAAATTGTCTGCCGTGGTCTACTGTGAAGACATTCCAGCGAGAGCGAAACTTTGGTGCACATTCCTGTCTCAGTGAAGAATCTCACCTAAATTGTATCCACTAAGAGCTGCTGTTGTAATCACAATGTCTCGCGCTCACCCTAGCATTCCTGTTCATACTATAGTTGTATTTTGAGTGATCTGTATCCTATCAGCTTGTTTGCCTTTTCTGCAAAGATGACCTTCATTATAGTATATACACATACAGTATGAAAGGATCTTCACATATCCCAGCTTGTTAGGAAACTGGGGTCAGTGCTCAGGGTGAGACATGATATGACGTCCCTGAATCAGAGGATTAAAGGCATTGTTCAAAGGCCCAACAGTGGCAGCTTGACTGCTCATAAGTTTTTGATCAGTAACCCAGAACCTTAATCACTGAACCTCAGTCATTGCTCCTATATGGCAGTCTACAGAACTATAATGATCAAATAACTATTCGGTGTCTCCCAGAAGAGGAGCGGTTCTCTTTTGAATCTGGTTCCTCTGAAGGTTTCATTCTCATGTTGTCTCAAGGACTTCATTCGTGCTGCTCTTGCCTAAGGCTCGCTGATTAGAGAGCAAGGTCTAGACATGAAATTCTGTAAGGCTACTCTTTAAAGTGAAAAGTGCTGCAGTTTACATTTCCTCTGAGCAACACTGCTGTGTCTATGTACAGCAGGGGTCTCAAACTCGCGGGCCAATTGCGGCCCGCAGAATGATAGTTTGTGGCCCCCGCCTTAATATGAAAGTTTAATGTTACTGTGGCCCGCGAGTTCGATATGTATGGCACTTTACAGTGTTGTGGGTGGAGCTGAACGAGCCTACCAATCACGGTGGGGTATATGGCTCTCGGGGGCGGGGCATCGGCTGGGTTTGATGCAAGCAGAGAAACATTTCTCAATGAGTGAAAGTTACAGCAGCGTTGCCATGGAGAGTTT
>JAQMYF010000007.1:20642254-20652627 GCA_030014195.1 Neosilurus mollespiculum
TTGAAAATTTAAAAACAAAGCTTTTCTTGTGGAAAACCTGATGCGGCCCAGCCTCACCCAGACTCTGCCTCCAGCGGGCCCCGGGTAAATTGAGTTTGAGACTCCCGATGTACAGGATTTGGATTTGTTCATTTGCTGGATGGGAATTAGTTCTTAATTGTATAGATCCTGTACTGAAAGTAAATCTAACACTAGCTAGCTGTTTGTATTGGTTCCTGCTTGTCAGATAATGTCACTGATTGGCTGCAGACAGTGAGTGGTTTTATAATAGAACCTTAAGTCCACTTGAGAAGAATGGATCATGGCAGAGGGATGAGAGAAGGAAAGATAAGGGATGGAGAAGAGCTTGTGATGTTTGTGGGAGCTGTTGTTCTCGGAGTGTGAGGCTGGTGAGCGGCGCTGAGGCGTTTCTGATTTAAACTGGCACGCGGTAACAGTTCAGTTCTCTCGCGCACCGCTCCAGCACTCGGTTATCATGAAAATGTCAGAACACGCCGCCCTTCCCTCTTCCTCCACGCCCTACCTCACGCATTCACACACTCTGCCTCTTCTTTTTTCTTCTCCTTTTCTTTACTTTTCTTTTCAACTGCCTGCCTTTTTAGAGCAGGTCTGTAATACCAGGGTGTGGAGAGAAGGCTGTAATTAGTGATCAGCTACAGGTCTCAATGCCTTTATACCGCTAACAACTCTAGCCCCGGCGGCGCTTTGTTCACACAGCCATGTGCAGTGGAGTGTTATTCTTAGCTCTCTCTCACTCTTTCTCTCTGTCTCTCATTGTTCCCCTGCACTTCAAAGGAACAAAGGAGTGAACTAATGGCAGTGCGAAGCAGGGAGTAGGAGACGGCTCCCTGCCTTAATCACGCTCGCCCACTCTCTTCCACCTCTGCTCCCTCTCCACCTGGCTGTCGTGCTCGTTCATCCTGCCCTTCTCTCGCTCTTTCTCCCTCGCTCTAATGCTACGTTCTAGTGCGCGCATCCTCAGATAGGTGCGAGAGCAGCGCAGCGAATTTGCTTTCCCGTGGTAAAGAAACGCGAGCAAATTACACTTTTATAGCCTTCTGTCACCATCCCTTGCTTCAACTATTACTCATCCCCCAGGCTGAGAGAGTGAGAGTGAGAAGACTTTGTGTGACCTGAGCAGCATGCGTGCACGTTTGTTTGAGGTTGAAGGACAAATGTAGGTGGCTGTCAGTTTGAGCCTCATTCAGCATTATGATCTCGATGACTTTGAGTGTGTGTTGGCTGCAGCTGAAGTTTTCATTTGTGTGTGTTGTAGTTTGCAGTTGCTGTCATTTAGAATCCACTGGTGTCTTTATCAGCCATCTGTCTACTGCAGATTTTGTCTCCTTTTCTCCTTCACTCCCCCTCCCCCCCTTTTTTTTTCCTTCTTCATCACTGTTAAAAAACAGTTTTGTGAAACAAAGACGCTGTTGGGTTTCTGTAACACACTCCTATACAGCCTAGTGTGTCCTGCGTGCTTGTACAAGACTCTCGCGTCCTCAGACTGGTGTAGTCAAGTGTGAAGTCTATAGGCTCTATACGTTTTCACACATCTTGGAAAATTTACTGAAATTCTTCTTCTTTTATTTCTTCTATCTGTCTCCGACTTGGTTGTATTGGCTTATTCTCCATCTGCCTTTCCCTCCTCTCTCTGTCACTGTATCCTGTCTTCCACTGACATTTACTGTCAGATGCTCTCATTATTGAGTCCCTTCAGATTGCTGATTAAGAACCAACCTCCCTCAGCCCTCCCTCCATTCTTGCCCTCTCTCTTTCTCTCTACCTCTTCTTCTCACTCTCCTGATTGCTCGCTCTTAGTGTTCATCTCTGGTTCGCTCCCTCCACGTCATCGTTGCTATTTTTTGTCATTCACTCTGTGCTACTGTTTGACCTTTTCTTCCAAGTTCTCGGTCGCCTTCATCAGTCATTCCTTCTCATTCTCTGCTGTTATAAAGGTCGTCAGGAGAAGTGTCTTTCTCTTTCTCTCAGCGTCTCACCCATGATTTCACCTCCCAAGGACAGAGTATTTCCACCTTAATTAGACACTCCGCACCCACAGATTTGCCCCCCTTCTCTCTCCTTTCTATCTCTCCTTCCCTCTCTCTATCTATCCCTATTTCCCTATTTCTCTTTTTCTTGCACTGACTCCTTCTTTCTCCCCATCTCACCCTCTCTATCCTTCCCTCTATTTCTCTCTCTGACTCAGTGTCCATCTATCCTTCTTCCTCCATTTTTTTTCTTGCTTTCACTTTTTCATTTTTTTCTCCCTTCATTTCCCACCCTCACTCTCTCTTGCTCTCATTCAGTCTTTTTCCCTCTTCATACTTCTTGTCCTCTTAAGCATTTTTCTCTGTCTAACTCCATCGCTTCATTTTTTCCTATCAATCATAAAAGGTGGTTACATCTGCGGCTCAGGCGTAGCATTTATGATTGTTGACCCCTTGCTACAGCGTTGCAGGAGCCACCTCGGGAAAAATTGTATCTTTCTGCTATCAAAGCTAATTAAAATTCCCCTGGTAGAAGAGTCACTTCACTGAGGGAGGCTGCAGGATGTGAGAGGGATGAGGTTACTTTTGCTTCACGGCGAATTTATCTTGGTAAATTTTGACTTGTGAATCTGGCTTGTGAACCAACACAACAACAAAGTTTAGGGATTTTGGTCTTTGGAGATTTTTGTGAGTGTTTTTAATGTATGTATTTATTTATAGCCATGCTGCTTTCTTACTCTTAGAAACCTTCACCTGAATAAATAAATCAATAAATAAAAGTAAATTGCGTGATGACTGTTCCATTCTGTATAAACATATGTTTTTTATGCACTGTTTCACATAAGTGCTACCAGCAGAGTCTGGCTGGACAAACTGACTAAGAGAATCTGAAAAGGGATAACTAGTATTTTGTGTTTGTTTGTTTCTTTCTTTCTTTCTTTTATGTTTGTAATTATTGTGTAAAGGTAATATCTTTATGAAAGAGTGAGCACCGATTTTCAGAAAACAGAAGTTTATCAGTGCTATAACAGTTGTGATATGTCATCATGCAGTGATAAATCTTTGTACAAATGTGACATCTTGTAGGAAAGAAGACATGATCATAAGGTACTTTATCCTGCCTGTAATTGCGTTCTTTGGACACCAGATGATGCACAATAGTGAGAATGAGGGTCACATTACTGTTGGGGGAGATAGCTTAAATGCCTGGAAACACACACATACACACACACACACACACACACACACGAAAAACAGATCTAAAATGGGAAAGAACTGTTGTGTGATTGACTGTACAACAGATTCAACAAGAAGTCCATGCTGTCTATTTACAGGCTGCAGACCGATAAAGGAAACAGAAGTGACTGTAATTGATTGTTTTATATTTAAACCTGACTGCAGCCTTCACAAATGTTTATTCATGGTTAAGAATTGTAAGTAACTTCATTTTTAATAAGAGGGACATTTTAGGTAATAGGCCATGGTATTTTACACCAACCTTCATAAAAGTTTTTAAATAATTATTATTGGTTATTAAGAAAATGAATAAATGGTTTTATATTTAACAAAAGTAATGTTTGTTAATTAATTAATAGGCAAATACAAGTTCTGTTTGTTTGGTCATATTTTATTAATGAATAGATTAGTACATATTGGTATTTTATCAAAATGACCATTATTATTATTATTATTTATTTTTTAAAATAGATATAAGAGGGGGGCTTCCTCTTGGGCCACTAGTTGGTAATGTCTCCACCTTTGAATCTACTGTCTATCCTGTGGGTATTTAATCCCTCTCTCTTTCTTGTTTGTGTTGTGCTTAGGCACGCACACGTTCTCTCAGTCACCGAATGTGTCTTTAGAGTGCCGACTTATTGTCAGACGCAGCCACAGTGTAATGACTGCTCTCTCAGTGCTCTCAGGTCAGGGTATGGGTTTGTAAGATAAAGGTCTGGGTCTGCTGATAAGAATGTTCTTGGCTGTTTGTTTAAAGCTGCTATTGACTCGCAAACTTGCGCAAATTCTAATTACAAGTCTGAAAATGTTATCTTTTAACTGATGACCCACGTTGCCCTGCTTTTCCCTGCTCCTGTGAAATAAATTTACGTTCCCACATAACTTCCTTTATCTCTGACAGGTTCAGAGTCATTAAATGTTCCCATCTGTAGAAGAGCTGAAGAAAAAGGCAGAGGGAATGTGATGTGAAGTGTTATGATCAAATATTCAGTACAGTTCAATATGCAGAAGTAGAGGTTGAGTACACCTGCCCCACATTGTGGTTATCAGGATAGAAAGCAGTGTAAATGCGATACGAAGGACAAACCTGTGATGGATATGAAGTGTGGGCTGGGGACAATTCTGTATTCCAAGCAGATATTGTGTCCATCTTATTATTATAGATAAGTTGTCCTTCAGACAAATAGGTACAACAACCAGAGAAGGGGAAAGAAACTCTTTATTGATTTTTCATTTGTTTTGCACACATGATTCTTTGGAGGTTTAATTGTAGCAGCAACAGACATTGTTAACATAGGACAGGATGAGGACTGGCTGCACTGTTGGTCGCTATGCTTTCCAGGAATTTCAATATGTATTTAGTCAGAATTACTAGCTCGTATGTAGCTGATTTGCTCACTGTATGTTATAGCATTGTTAGCTGGAGCTTTTTAGCACTGTCAGTTAGGCGTCCAGCAAACCAAAACATAGGACTAGAGAACACACTGGAGTCTTCATGTGCACCTGCTATTATAGTACCAGAGCTCCTGAGTGGAGCCCCATAGGCATGGAGCATGACTTGCTCTTCTGTCCTTCTGTGCCAACCCAATCGCTGACTTGATGCTAATTGGTGCCACTATAAATATAAAGGTCTGTCACAGTGTTTCCTCTCCAAAGACTAATGGTTATATGATATATATATAAAACCATAATAGTGTGTTGTTTCTGCTGGTAGGAGTGTCTGGACCCCTGTCATCAATACTATTATTATTATTATTATTATTATTATTATTATTGTTGTTGTTGTTGTTGTTGTTGTTGTTATTTATTAGAATTTTAAAGTGTAATAATAATGACACCTCCTGCCACAACTGACCAGGACAAGCAGTGTGTGTCCGTTGTTTTGATCCATGTAGTATTCACTCTATGAATAATGATTTTTAATTCCTAGATAGCCCACCAATCAGATCACGCCATTCTGGTGTAGCTTCAACCTTGCAACAGTTATACTGAATATTGCCACATGGCTAATATTCACCACAGGAGCACTCTTTCTCGTGTGAGAACGTTAAAAAATTCGTTTGGAAAAGTGTACCAGTGCAGTGATTGGTGTTATTAAGGCAATTTCTTTTAGACTGTATAGAAGTCTGTAATAATGAAGCCAGATCTGGTTGTTTCATACCCAGAATTCTAGTGTGATTAGAAGGATTTGAAAGAACAATTATAGCGCATTGTGTATAAGGCATCACTAGCTGAGTGGAGGGTAGGTGAGAGCGTACTGAATCAGAGGGCAATGGCTCCACTTAGAATCATCATAATAACTCCCTTTTCACACCAGAGCTCTGCAGACATGTGTGGAAGCTGCTGATAATTAGCAACGACAAGCACAGATTAATCCTGAAAAGGGCAGCGATGCTGATCTATTAGAAACTCCTCATCACCTCCTTATTCACACCGGAGCCTAAAGAGCTTTTTTTCCCTTCTTTGGATAACTGTGCTGCTTTGAGTGCAGTACACATACAGAATGTGCAGTTTGAGGCAGCTAACAGCCTCAACCCACACCCCCCCCAGTGCAGGTCTCCATGGGCTTGCTCTAGTCAGTAATGAGCACTTTTGTTTGGCTGGCATTTAAGGCCAGGTGGTTACTGTGGCATCACTTTGTGCTCCCTGCCTCCTCATTAGTGGGTGCCATCATTGCTGTTAATTAACCAGCTTTCTGTCATAACATGAACTGCCATCAGAACACAGAATAGTGCTGGGGTTGATTTATTGATGATTGCTACAGGAGGAAACTGCTTTTCTGAAACATTTCTGCCAAATAACCAAATGAACTCCTCAAGTGACCTTTAAAAATCATTCTTAATCCTCCGAAGGACTTTTCCATAAGATTATGCTTTATAATGAAATGATGACATTGCCTCTGCTGGGTTTTTTTTTTTTTTTTGTACGTCAGAATCTTTTAGCTCATTACATTTCAGATGCAGTTCTTAAATAATTGTGACAGTTTGATGTCTAGCGTCTCTTTCTCCGCCTGGTCTCCTGGTCTTGTCTTTCGTTCCCCTATGTTTTTTTGAAGCTGGGAAGCAGTGAGGAGACGGAGACTGCATTGGAGGAAGAATGATAAATCGATCATGGATTCAGAGAGACACTAGCATCTAAAATGAGATTCGGTGGACCAACAGTGGCACTCCTCCACTCCGCGTGCGTCTTCTTTAGTTTTTGCGCGTGTTTTTGACATTAGCCTTTTCATCCTGTCTCTGTTTTCCTACTCAATCATCCGTCTTGTACTTGGAAATATAATCACAGTTCGGAGAAGGAAAGGGGGAAGAGGGAGGAAATAGGAAAAGAGCAAGATGGATAGAGCAGTGTCTGGGTGAGAGAGAGGGGGAAGGTGAGCAGGGAAGAAATAAAAAGTCATTTGGATGTGTACCCAATTACCAGGCATCTTGCCCAAAGTCACCTTCACTTCACCCTCTCTCTCTCTCTCTCTCTCTCTCTCTCTCTCTCTCTCCCTCCCCTCCCCCACTCACTCAAAATAGAAAGGCAGTGTACTTACAGTGAGCACACATTTCCTTTATGTGTACACAGACAAAAGAATTACAGGTTGTGGGGTGTGAGTGCATGTGTTGGACGTATGTGTAGTAGGTGTTTGTGCACTTGGCTTCTGATGTGCTTGTCTGTCAGAGTTGAAGGGTGTATGTGTGTGAGTAAAAGAAAGTGTCGGCCTCATGGCCTGAGGGTTGTGCACGCGCCCCACTGTGTCTCTGCTGATGAGCGACAGCGAATCCTCCCCTGGCCCATGACCTCATTAGAACAACCTCGTTAGGGCGTCATTATGGACTGCCTCTTAATTAAGAGACCCCTGCCTGCTCTAGCACACCCACACGCGTGCACTCATTCTCCCTCGCTTGCTCTTTGTGCCCTTCTACGAACAGGAACAAGGACGGTGTGAGAAAATGAAAAAGGGAGGGAGAGTTTGAGTACATGTGCACCAAAAGTTCAACTTTATGCCTGTTTCTTTTTACTCTGGAGCAGGTTGGTGAAGTACCGTGGGATTGCAGAAGGCATGAAGTTGATTCACAGCATGGAAAAAAGTTTCAACCGAGAAATAAAGTATGCAAATCTGAAGAGTGTATCAGAAGTGTGTGTACTCACACTATGCGATATTCTTTTGTAATTCGAGCCTGAATCGAGAGCTCTGAGAGCCAAATTCTAACAAAGATGCCATATATAAATTATAATAATTGGATCAAAGACATATTTTCCATAATGCTGTGAAATCCAATTGTGCGCTTGTGTCGAGTTAATGCCACACTACATGGCCAAAATTTTGTGGACACCTCATCTTCCTACTTACATGTGCTTGCTGAGCACCCCTTCCTAGATTTATTCACATTTTGCTGTTAAAGTAAACATTGATTTTTGAGGCTGTGGAGGTCTGGAGTACAGTCAGCAGTTCTAGTTCATCCCAAAAGTGTTCAGGGGGCTTGAGGTCCAGGTTCTTCCAAACCAAACTTGGCAGATCATGTCTCCGTAGACCTCATTTAGCGCAAAGGGTGCTGTCATGCTGGAAGAGGTTTTAGTGAACGGAATCTGTAATGCTTCAGCATATAAAGATCTCCTGTATGGTTCTGTGCTTCCAACTTTCTGGGGAAAAAGCACATATATGCGTGCGATCTTCAGGCGTCCACATACTTCTGACTGTATAATGTATGTCATATATTCTTGTCGATTTTTTTTAAGGGGATAAAGTCATCAGTATGTCTGTCCGTCTGCCTGTACTCATTTAAATTCTTACCCAGATCTTAGAAACTGTCCAACTTGGCAGGTACTACTACTAGGTGTATGTGTCTTTTGGTATTTTGGGATTTCTGCAGTTTAAATGTTTGTTTCCATGGCAACCAATGTAACATGTAAACATGCGGATGGTGTTCATTTCCAGGAAAGAAATCAAAAACCAGTTGCGACTTCTTCTTTATCCTCCCTGTATATAATGCAGGGGGATATGTTATCCATTTGTCCGTCTGTCCATGCGTCTGTGTGCCTGTCCGTCTGCAAGCATTACAAGAACTCAGAAGCTGTTTGAAATTTCATCAAACTTGCCAGTTTCTTCTGCTCGCCTGTGTAGTTATGTTTTTTCATATTTTAGGATTTCTTCAATTCATACTGTCTGACACATGGAGGCCAGGGGATATGTCCTCCTGATCATACTTCCTTTCTTGTATTTATTTTAATTTTTTGCTTGACTTGATGTGCCGCCCACAGTCTTATTTTCAGGTTGAATCTGGATTAAAACAATGCATTTCAAAATTATTAAAAAAAAAAAAAGTCTAGTGAGTGTATAAGCGCTGTGTGAATATAGCGCAGGTGAGAATGAGCTACAAAAAGAGATCTTGGAGGTGTTGAAGGGCATCTAATCTGTGGAGCTAGATTAAGCACGCGTATGTGCTTCTGCTTCATCACACTTCATTCTGTGAACATCATGACTGGAGTTGCCCAGCCATGTGTGTGGGAGCAGTTAGACGCAGGTTTAAAGTTTAATAAAGCTCTCAGTTCTGCTAAGGCATAACCAGAGCTGACACATTTGGTATAGCACAACTACAGATACACACACACACACACACACACACAGGCTTTCACCAAGACACGTCTCACCACAGTGCACTCTCCAGTGTGTTGCTGGGCGTGTTGTATCTGATTACTAAGTCAGCACTTGATTTATTTTTCTTGTGTGTTATGTATGGAGTGAAGGCCGGGTTGTACACACAGCTGCATGCCTTTTGAATCTCAGTAGTGATTGTCTTTTAGGCACAGATCTGAACAATGTTGCATTCAAGCAACAAGATATTGACCTACAGGGATGTTTCTTACGTATGACTTCATTATTCAGATGTAGTGCAGGTATGCTGGAGATTATGTGAACAGTGCTGCTAGTCAGTTGCATTTGAGTACAGTATCAATATGCTTAACAGGGATTTTTTTTATAACTTTGGAGTCAATAAAAGGAGTCATTTTCAAATTCTACTTTCTTTACATGTTAGATATAACCCACATCTTTCATATTACATGCAAAAAACGACAGCTGTGCTTGACCAATTAACAAAATTTCACCTTACTTGCAGTACACACCCTTTGTGTATGCTACACACTTCTTGCGTATGTTAGGTTTGACAGACAAAATGTTATGCGTTTATAAACTTCAGTTTTTCGAAAACGATTTGAGGGCTGCCCTGTAAAACCTTAATTCTTACTGCAAATATTTGTTGCTTCAATATACCAAGTATCCTCCAAGCTTCTCTGACCTGTAATCTTGCCATAAAAAGTCAATGATAGTTTGACAGACGCAAGGGGCAGTTTGAAATTAATTTCTCTGGCAATTAGGCCTTACAGTGAATATAGTTTCCAGCTTTTTCTCATATCTATTCATATATATTTTATACTTCAACACTGTTTTTGTGTTACTCTTGGCGCATTTAGGTGTCCAGTACGGATATGGTTTGGATGTGGGACCTCAAAACCGGCTACCTTTTTAACCTCGATTTCACCTATAAAGAAAATGAATTAACGAATCTAATTGATACTGCCCATACTGTCTCTTTATTAAATAACCAGCTTTTTTTCCCAGAAGAATGTATACAATTTTATGATGATGGAATGCACTCAATTCTGGTCACGCTTACACAAAATCCCAGTTCAGCATATTGTGACTCATACTTAAACTTATACTCTAGGCCTATGCCTAGAGTTGCTGTTTGTCTTTTAGCATTGTTATTATGTAATGGACTGCTGTTCCAGATATTTAACTGTGATTCTATAAGCCTTAGCAATATATTATTGAGCTAAATAGCTTCCCTAAAATCACCGTAGTGTGTGAAGGTGGTGCACATGGTGTCCTGTTATGGACTGCCATCTAATACAGTGTTTATCCGGAGTCATGTAGCTTTTGACAGAATGAAGAAACAGTAAGGTTTATGGTAAAATTATTATCCTGCCTGTTTCAGACCTCTGTTTTTCACTTTCTGGGGTTTATGCCATATGGACGCAGTGTAGCGCTACTCTTAATGTTCACTATCTGTAGCAGAACTAAGTACTTTAGATAAATATGTCAAGTAAGTAAAATCCAAATGCGGTTTTTTTTTTTTTTTTTTTTTTTTTTTTTTTTTTTAAAGT
>JAQMYF010000007.1:20830320-20846857 GCA_030014195.1 Neosilurus mollespiculum
ACTATATATTGTTGTTTGTTTACTTATTCTCATCAATATGATCCAATATTACATGAAATAAATACTTGAATAGTACTAGGTTTCTGATTTATCTTCATTTTGTTAAGTGTATAATCGTCACTTCATCACTGTATTTTTTAAATTTCTTCACTCGCTAAACCATTCCATATGGCTTGAAGTTAATTCATGCTATGCAAAAGTAAAAAGAAAAGTAAAAAAATAAAATGTGCGACACCTTTAAATTTATCTTAAAAAATTGGTATTTTCATTGTTTTGTATATTAGCCATACTTTTACCTGAATATACTTGTTGGAATTATTTTATTTTTTTTGTTCTCATTGTGTACAATAACATTGTTCAATACATTTTCACAAAAAAAAAAAAATAATAATAATAATATATATATATATATATAGATAGATAGATATATAGATAGATAGATAGATAGATAGATAGATAGATAGATAGATAGATAGAGAAGTAATTTTGTAATTATTTTTGTTAGGACACCTTTTAGACAAAAGTGGTGAGGTATATATATATATATATATATATAACACATCCTACCACCTGATACTTATCATATTTTATATTTTAAGATAAATACTGAAATGTGAAATAAAAGTAAGAAGAAGGTAACTGTTATTATTGAAGTGTTGAACTGATTACCAAACCAAATACTAGTGACAGTTAAAAAAGCAGTATTGCAAATAAAAAAATGCAAGTATAGTTTAATCCACTATGCCAGATTAACCTCTGCATGGCTGATTTTTTTTTTTAACCTATCCTGCACAGAAAGAGGGTGGAAGCAAGAACAAAAGCTCACCCTGTGGCTGAACTTCTGCACTCTAGCCAAGGTGAGGCGTGGACTGCTCAGTTAGTCAGTACAAAATAGCATGAAACATTGGCATTATCAAAACTGTGCAGGATTATGAGTATATTAGATGCTATTTCCACTAAAAATATTATAACAAAGATTCATGTGCTATTTGGATTGAACAGTAGATTAATTACGGATTTGTATTTTATTAAACAAGGACAGCAAAAGGAGAAACATTATCTGTTCAAAAATATGCTGCATCTGACTTTAATCAGATTCTCCCAGCAGGACATATCATTTGTTTACACCAAACTGAGATGGAAAATGAAAAAGACACACCTGTAATCTCGTCAATTACACACATCACAGGACATTTGAGGACCTAGCTTTTAGTGTTGTTTTCGTATCTTTCACCACATGAATACACATGGATACTCATGAACACACCCCAAACACACACACACACACACACACACACACACACACACACACACACACACACACACACACAATGAATGCTGGTCCTGAAGAATTTTCTGTTAAAGATGAACACATCTTTCTTTCTATTCCTTTTTGTATCAGTATCATCTTTTCTTTTCTTTATTTCTTTCATTTTTTAAAATTTTATTTATTTATGATTTTTACACCTAGTTGCTTTCACTTATGAAATTTCAGATTAATTTATCTCAGTGGTCTCCACTTAGACAGGTCCCTTTCAGCTATGTAGACATATGGGATTCCCATGCTTCTGTGGCAGTCAGCATGCTCAAGTAAATCTTTCTGTCTTGGAAATAAACAATAATTATACAGTATTATAATTTATAAGTAAAATTATACAATACATTAAACTGTATGTTTATAATTTGGCATTATTTGAAAACACCATTTGTTCAATTTTATTCAGAGAGATTGGATACATACTAATGAATTAATGACAAGTTTCTACTATGTAATGTGCATCTTTACAAAGCTTTGTAAATATGTAGTTACAGAATATAATAATTTTTTTATTTTTTCATTTGCTGAACCACTTAGTCCTAATAGGCTTGTGAGGAGGCTGGAGCCTATCTAAGCCAATTCTGGACAAAGCCGGTGTACACCCTTAACAGCTAGCCAGTCCATCACAGGGTATGAAACACACAACCACGCCTAGGAGTAAATTATAAAAGCCAGTTAGCCTAACCCGCATATCTACTGACTGTGGTAGGAAACTGAAGTACACAAAGGAAACCCACACAAGCATGGGGAGGACATGCAAACCCCACACAGAAACACCCTTGCTGAGTGCAACACAGTGGTGTAATGGTTGGCATGTCTGCATCACAGCAAGAAGGTCCTGGGTATGAGTCCCAGACTCAGTGAGGGTGTATCTTTTGGGTATTCCAGTTTTCCCCTACAGTCTATAGACATGCAGGTTAGGCTAATTAGCTGTTTTAAATCTGTCCCTAGGTGTGAGTGTGAATGGTTATGTGTTTGTGGCTTGTGATGGATTAGCGTGTCTGGTGAGCTGATCAGGGTGTATCCTGCCTTGACCCAGAATCAGCTCAGATAGGCTCCAGCCTCCCTCTGTGACCCTAGGATTAAGCAGTTTGGTAAATCAATGTATGCAAAGTTCAAGTTAAGTTATAGAAGATTCCATTTGTGTCCACAGTGACCTGGACTGGACCAAAATGAAGCTGCAATGTGGACCAGTAAAAAATGGCTCCAGGTAACTTTTGGGGATCTGAAGGATTCAGGGAATCATGTTTCCCATGATTCAATTAAAAAAATCCCAGAGTGTGGAAGAAATGAGAACACTGATACATCCACACACACATAATGGATTCTGAAAGGGAATAGATTTGATGATGTGGGCTTGCACACACCATATACTCAGGATATAGCTCCTCTGTACTGAAAGTAAGTTATATGGGGAGTGATGAAGGAATGTAGCACTTTACAGCAAACCTTATTTATTTGTTTTTTATTTGGGGCACAATTATCTAACCTTATAGCTGTACAATGTAAGGACAAATCCTTTTTATTATTATGACCTGAGGTCAAGCAAGGTGACAGGCCAATGTTGCATCTGCTTATTTGCTTAATTTTAATTTATTATTATTATTATTATTATTATTATTATTATTATTATTAATAATATTATTGATGTTGTTGTTATTATTTTTAGCATCATCATTATCATTATGAGAATCAGTATAAGTATCATTATCATCATTATCATTATTTTTATTATTATTATTATTATTATTAATAATAATAATAATAATAATAATAATATAATAATAATAATAATAATAATAATAATAATAATAATAATAATAATAATAATAATAATAATAATAAATTAAGCAAATAAGCAGATGCAACATTGGCCTGTCACCTTGCTTGACCTCAGGTCCATTTACTTGGGAGAAGACATGGATCATAACATCATGAGATGTTTTGCAATGGCCACCAACCTCCTTTGTCATCAGCCATCATCCTTCCGCAGGATGCATAAATTGCATAGGTGAAAACATTTTAGTATAGGCCAAACATATATACAGACATAAACAAAGAGACAGACAGACAGACAGACAGACAGATAGATAGATAGATAGATAGATAGATAGATAGATAGATAGATAGACAGACAGACAGATAGATAGATAGATAGATAGATAGATAGATAGATAGATAGATAGATAGATAGATAGATAGAATTTAGCACTAACTTTAAGTGCAGCAACATGGTATGAAAATATTAACACACCTCATTACTGCACCTTAATTGGTCTTTAAAAAGTTGTTAACTTAGGGTGAAGGTCTGTAAGTTAGCCTTCACTGTGTCTATGTGAGCCATTCTGGTGTCTACCCACCAGATTGTAATTGACTGTATTGTATTTACCTTCAATATATTTCTGCTGGCTGTGACAGATGACCTCACCACATTTACCATTCATAGCCAGGGGTTGAGGGAGATGACATCACCACAGATCTACTACAATTAATAAATTATTTAATCTCCAGGAATTGGTATATATTTGTGATGTTTATTGGTGGGTGGCAAGTTGGCATAGTGGTTAGCACTCTGTCTCACAACAAAAAGATCCTGTGTTTGAGTCCTGTGCTCAGCAAGGGTGTTTTTGTGTGAGTTTGCATGTTCTCCCCATGCTTGTGTGCGCTTTCTGTGGGTATTCTGGTTTGCTCCCAGAGTTACATACATGTAGACCCTTCCTATGGTGTCCTATCCCACACACAATCTTTTAGGATTTATTTCACCCTGTCCTGCACTGTCTTGCTCTGCTCTTTCTCCTGTAATAGCTAAACACACCCACAGAGGGCTGAGTATACCTGGTTAGTAGGTTGTGTGTGTGTGTGTGTGTGTGTGTGTGTGTGTGTGTGTGTGTTGGTAAAAGTGCACAGTGTAATGATATTTTGCAGTTTGGACAGAACTGCACAAAACAAATTAAAAATATTGTAGGTGGTGAGTATAGATTAAATAGACAACTGTAAGTTCAGGTCCAGAGTTACCTCCCTCAACCTCAGCAGCACTTTTCACAGTTCACAGCTGAGGAAGAAGAGACAGCTTGACGGTTATAGTCAGCCCTCTGTGGGTACAGCATGGTACTACAGCAAAAAGGAATGAATAGGAGAACGTACATGACAAGAAGCCTGACTGAGAGCAAGGCAGAGAAAAGGGTAAAAAAGGTACATATGTAGGAAGCACTAATTACACATGCCACATATGCGAGTTGCTGCTGGTCGGATTTTACCCTGCATTTATTTTTAATTTCCTGCATTAATATTTATTTCATTTCTATTAGCCTATAGAAAGAATAAACTCATTAAAAATGTATATGATTTTTATACCCATAACCCTAAATCCTTGCTAAATATTGACATTCATTTATTTCTCTTTCAGTCTTCCCTAGCATAACCTCTAGGGTATAAAGAAAAAGGTGTTTCAAATTAAAATACATTCCCATTTTCCCCCCAAGATGCTCAAGTTATATTATGCTGTAAAAGAATAAACAGAGTTAAAAACAACAAAGTAGACTTCTGAACAGAGAGGATGCTACTTTATCAGCATGGCCAGGAGGAACGCCACCTGGACACAGGGAGATCATGCAAAACTTCACAGACTGTACATGCAACTCTGGAACCAACGCTACTGTTGTGCCTCTGTCTCAAGAAGAAAGAGTTGCATGAGAATTTTTTTTATTACAGGCAGGTAGGAGTAGACCTGATCTCACCTAAAAGATTAGTTAAGATAAGATAGCATTCCCGTCCAAAAGAAAAAAAAAAAAAAAAAAAAAAATCCAAACTCAATTCATTCATATTAATTCATGCTTTATTCTGTTTGGTGTGAAAATTGATATTTGGCATGTGACCAACCCTATCATGGCAGGAAGACTTCCTGGATAAGACACATGTCCACTGCATGGTACCACACATGAACACATAACATGGGGCAATTTGGAGTAGCCAATTTACCTGCTGACATGCTTGGGGAGGGTAAACCCAAGTATCTGCAGAAAACACATATAGCGAAGAAGAACTTTCAGCCTGACACTGGCAAACCTGATGTAAAAGCAGACATCTTGATATTGTTGTATAAAATGTGAAAAAAAAGAAAAACACTCCTTTGGAAAAATAGTCAAGTGTTGTAAAAATATGTTGTAAAAAATATGTTTTATCACTCCTTTGAAGAAGTCAGACTGACATTCACTGCACATCTAAAAACAGAAACCATATGGCATGGCCTAATGAAAAATGAACCAAAACATGGAGACATGTGATACTAAGCATAAAGCTTAAAATTAATGCTGGGAAAGGTGTTTTGAAAATAACCGCAGTGAAGTGCCCACGCCAAAAAAAAAAAAAAAAAAAAAAAAAAGAGGAAGCAAAAAAAAAAGGAAAAAAAAAAGAAAAAAAAAATATATGATGTTGTTTTGTGAATGAAAAGTTGTCTTCCAAATGCTCATTTAAGATCACTCTTGCTTATTGTATAGCGAAACTTTGCTAATCTTTTCTTTGAATGAATAAACAGTTCTTATTTTGAATCAAAGTCTGTTTGTGATGAATTAAGCTGTGTCTGCCATGACATTAGACATAGAAATAACATACAATACTCCACACAGACAGCAACAGGAGCTCAAGAGCAGAGATACACCAATATTATTCCTGAACAACATTGACATTTAAGACACAAACTCGATTGATTGATTGATTGATTGATTGATTGATTCATTCATTCATTCATTTGTCAAATTGCTCAATCCTCCTGGGCTCAAGGGAAGGCTGAAGCCTATCTCAGCCAGCTCAGCTTGCTAGTTCATCACAGGGCCAGCACACACACAACCATTTACACTCATCGCTAGGGACAATTAGAAATAAACAGTTAGCTTAAAGTGCATATCTGTGGGACTGTGGGAGAAAACCAGAGCACCCAGAGGAAACCCACATAAGCACAAGAAGAACCCAAAACTTCACATAAAAATACACTCACAGAGCCCCAGATTCAATCCTAGGACCTTTTTGCTTTGAAGCAGAAGTGCTAACCACTATGTCACTGGGCTGCCCACCAAGTAGCATTCCAAAAAACAACAATCTCACACTGCAAATAAAAAAAAGCTTCTAATAAAGGAACTCTAATAAAGGATTTTGAAAATAAAATTAAATTAAACTTTTGCGGGCCGCACGGTGGTGCAGTGGTTAGCACATGCACCTCACAGCAAGAAGGCCTGAGTTAGATTCCCGGGCTTTTGTGGACTTCCTCCAGGTACTTCGGTTTCCTCCCACAGTCCAAAAACATGCACAGTAGGCTGACTGGCAGTTCCAAATTGCCCCTAGGTGTGAGGGTGAGTGTGAATGGTTGTATGTGTGTTGGCCCTGCAATGGTTTGGCGAGCTGACCCTTGGCGAGGGTGCACCCTGCCTTTGCCCAGAATCAGCTGAGATGGGTGCCAGCCTCCCTGTGACCCGAATTAGGATTAAAAATTGAAAGAATGAATGGAATGAATTAAATATTTGGTTGATTTGTTTGGCATATTTCTACTGGCTAATGAATTTTTAGAAACCCTGTATAAAAAGCTTAATAACGTTATATATTTTTAAAGGCAATGTAATAAATACAAATAATTTATTAAAAAAAAAAAAAAAAAACTGCTCATATTCTGTATTTTCAGGACAACATACCATTGCTTTGGTTGTGAAAGCCGGCCTTTTTTAAATTAAATAAACTATTACAAGATAATAATATAAAGATTTAGGCACTACCTAAAGCAGAGCTTTGGGGGGAAGGAAAAAAAAAAAAAAAAAAAAACACTTCTCCTGATAAAAGATTTCAACATGAATTGTACTGATTTGTGACCATCACGTTATGAATGACTACCCCTCCCCAAAGTATTGATATTGTCTTAAAGTGATAAGCTATTGAGATAGGATTTCTTTATTGGAAACCCAATATTACCACAGGTAGCAACATGCCATTTCGCTGGATAGGCTTACTTCTGTAAGCACGTTTTACGAACCTGAAACATCATGCGCTTCCTCAATGTAATTGGGTTAAAACCCTTTCTATTCAAAAGAGTAGGCCTAATACATTGCACGGCAGTAATAGTTTATTTGCCACGTATAAACAATAGTTTAAACTAAAATACCTACTGTATATGGCACATAGAAATCTGTTTGTGTTGTAAAAAAAGTGTATTTTAATTTAGGGTTTGAAACAAGAAAGAGCTTGCAGAGGAAGGGAGAGTAGAAGAAGAAACCATCATTCATTTACATCACGCCAGTTATAAAACCGCATGTGAACTATCACTACTGAGTTCCCATGTAAACACGCAAGAGCAGACAGACACAATGTTCATGACGCAAAAAATCTGACCAATGCTATACCAATTTCTCCTAAGTATGGTGCTCCACAAAACTCCTTTAAAATGAAGATTATATTAATGTGGAGTGAATAAATGTGCTTCCTGAATAATTCATATTTATTTTAGAATAATATGATTAACAATCCATAAGGAAATCATAAAAAAGAGTTTAAATAGGTAAATACTTGTCTCCTGATGGTTACTATGACACTGCATAATAATAAACAGGGGAGGAAAACAAAAAAGTATGTGAAGCACACAAATGTATAGAAATTAGAAACAAGGACTGAATCAGCATCAGCTGACCTCTAAATCCTGAACTCTAAATGAGGTGTCTAGGGACACATACAGCTATTATGGAGATCAGGGATCCTTCACTCCTCTTATACAGACAATGCAAGACCCCTCCTTTGTTGTAAATGCCGGTAATTCTATTTGCTAAAAACAGGCCTCATTCATCCTCTTCTGTTTATCCCCCCATGTTCTCCTTTAGCCAGGAAAACTATTTCATTTTAATTAGAATCTAATTTAACAAAAGTACTTGTTCATTCAGTCAACTTCAAAAAGTATATTATTTTTTTTTACTTTATTTTACCATCAGTTTTACAGTCACATTTTTATATCATCCTTCTCTTCTCCCTATACTCTGATACAATAATCTTACTCTCTCTGCACATGTAGATTCATCCTTACTTGTTCTTTACCTCTTATTCTCACCTTTTTATGTCTATATTTCATTCTCATTATCATGTGCCCATCCCTCTAGACCACTTGAGTGTGGACAAAATGCGGCACTAGATTACTATAAAGGAACAGATCCAAGTTGCCATGACAACCTTAAGATAACAGAAAGGAAAGTGATATATATGTATATATATATATAACATTTTGATATCATTGTATTTTCTTTGTAGATTCTAGTTTACATTACAGTTTTCTTGCTACTATGTGTGTGAGCGTGTGTGTGTGTGAGTGTGTGTGTGTGTGTGTGTGTGTGTGTGTGTGTGTGTGTGAGAGTGTGTGTCTGTATGGAGCAGGCTGCTTGTGTACCCTGAGGTTACCTTAGACGTGCCTACTTATTCTGCATAACATGCTTATGAAATCAATAATTTAAAACTCCCAATGCAGCACAAGCTTGGAAGAAACTGGAAGGAGACCTTAAGAAACAGACAGCTAACATGTACTATTCTAAACAACAATGAATAACAATTTTATTTCTAAATTTAATTGTATGCAGTAGCATTATATTAAAGAAAGACAATACTGGATTAAAATACATTATATGTTATTTCCAATTGTTTTGAATAGAAGCAGAAGACTCTTTAGGTGTGGTTGAAAATGATGTCAGAGCTGTGAGCTCAGCTTGCTTGCCAAGAACCCCTGCTGTTGCAGAGCTGTAAGGAAAATTACTGGCCCTTCCCCCAACCTCTCATTCTCCCTCTTTCTATCTACCTTACTCCATCTCTCACCCTACCTCTTTCTCTTATTTTGGTGTTTCTTTGTTCTGTTTCTTTCAATTTTTTTGTTTGATATCTTTTCTAGCTTCCCTGTTACTTCTCTCATACCACTACAAAACAATTCCATGTGTAAACTGACATTACATTGCTCATTGCCAATGCAAGAACAATTTGCCATCGCACTATAAGCAGCTGTATAATATTAGTGCATTCACATAAACAATACATACACAGGCTTTTTGCAATGCTGTAATCACATCTGCTCAGTGGTCACCTAAAACTCTCCAACTGTGCCTTTCACAAAGAATTTACTGAAACACACAGTGATGTTGGAAAACATATGTATAATATAAGCTATTCGGTAGTGATGTGAGCTATATAAATACAATACGAAGTGTGAACAATGCAACAAAGGAAAACAGTCAAACAATCTAACTGCCTGAAAAATAATAATTTAAATTAGTTTAAATTAGTTTATTAATTTAAATTTTAAATTAGTTAATAAATTACTCTTTCTTGCTCTGTGTCTGTCTGTCTTTCTCTCTCTCTCTCTCTCTCTCTCTTGCTCTCTCTCTCTCTCTCTCTCTTGCTCTGTCTCTTTCTCTCTCTCTATCTCTCTCATCTCTCTCTCTCTCTCTCTCTCTCTCTCTCTCTCTCTGTGTGTGTGTGTGTGTGTGTGTGTGTGCGTGTGTGTGTGTGGAAGGAGTGGCCTTAATCTTCCTGAGAACTGAAGAGTATGACACATCAGAAATAAGTCTGAAAAGCAAACAACAACTTGCTGAAATGCTTACAGTATAAAACAGTATACCTTTTTCAGTGTAGAGAATGGCTAATGAAGAGAAAACATACAGGGGGATGAGGATTAACAGTGCATGTTAGGCAAGTAAAAGTAAAAAACATTGGGAAAAGAAGAGTGAAAGAAATAAAAAGCAATGTCAGAAAATGTAATGGCAAAATGTGAAAGGTAAATAAAACTATTAAAAAGCTATATAAAAGTTTGCATAGGGTGGGAGCCTATATAGAAAAAGAAAACATTTCAATTTCACACACACACACACACATACACATACACACACACACATACACATACACACACACACACACACACACACACACACACAAAAAAAAACAAAAAAAAAAAACATGTTGCTTGGACTTGCAAAAAGAACACTCAGGAAAATAACAGTCTACAGCTTTCAGAACCATGGACAGCAAAACTGGCTAGCAATAACGCCCTCAGTATTAACCACGGGGGGAAAAGGAGAAGAGAAAAGCAGCTGGTAACGTTGAAGTTTCAAAATAATGTAGATTTAGAAGAAAAGTAAAATGTAGCATCTGTAAGAGCTCTTTAGAGTGTTTCTCAATAAAAGAAGATTCACATTATTAGCCTGCTTAAAACCTGAGGACTCAGAACTATCCAAAAATCCTTAAATATTCGTTTCAGACAAGGATCTTACCTTTTCAATATTTGGAAGTGTTTGTGTTCTGTTAAAAGTGTCCCCATCGTTTATACTGATCAATTCAGCATCTGTAGGTGGAAGTGGTGCAGGGAACACCACTACGTCACTCTTCAGTGTGTCCGAACTAAAACACACATCATACTGCTGGGTAGATTTGGAGTAAGACCAGCTTCCATCAGGATGTGTGTTGATCACTGGGGCACAGTATCCACTGAAACTGCCATCTGTCCTGCAGCATTTTACAGCTATTAAACTGATCAGACTCAGTAAAAATATCACTGAAACTGACACAATGGCGATCAGCAAATACATGTTTAAATCCGAGAAACTGTCCTCCTTTATGGGTGCATGTTTGAATTGAGTTTTTATGTCACCTGTACTCTCAACAACCACAACATCAATAGACACAGTGGCTGACAGTGAGGGCTCTCCACTATCAGAAACCAAAATGACCAGTGGGTGAGTTTTCAGGTCATTGTCACTCATTCTCCTCTTAGTCCTGATCTCTCCACTGCTGGTTCCAATCCTGAAGAGGTTGTTTCCTCTAGGTTCAGAGATGTGATAAGAAAGCAGTGCATTATATCCAGAATCTGGGTCTACAGCTCTGATCTTTGCCACAAAGTATCCCACTTCAGCAGAATAAGGAATGTTCTCAGTGTGAACAGATCCATGATCAGAATATGGAGCAAGAATCCCAGGACTGTTGTCATTCACATCCAGGATGAAAACATTCACACTCACGTTACTGCTCAGTGGAGGAACACCAGAGTCGGTTGCTTGAACTTTAAACTGAAATGTTTTGATTTCCTCATAGTTAAAAGACTTTAAAGTGTGGATCTGCCCATTATCAGCATTTATAGTGACTGCAGAAAACACATTGGATAAACTTTTGAAGTCTAATAATTCATAAGATATTTTCGAATTTTCATTTAAGTCTGGATCAATAGCTGAGAGAGTATGAATAATCTGCCCTTTTGGGGTATTTTCTTTTACATAGACGTTAACTACGTGATCTGAAAAGTGTGGCGCGTTGTCATTTACATCGGACACCTGAATTGTAAAAACACGAGTGCTGGATAGGGATGGATTACCGTCGTCTATCGCTACAATAGTTACATTATACTGAGCTTCACGTTCTCTGTCTAAATGTCCGTCCACCACAATAGAATAATAGTTCTTATAAGAAGATTGCAGTTTAAACGGAACTTCCCCGAGCAATTTTCCATGCGCATTACCATTCTTCCCGGAATCTTTATCAAAGATTGTTATTAAAACAACTGCAGTGCCCTTTTTGGCATTTTCCGTGACAACATTTATCTGGGATGTCAGAGAGATCTCTGGAGCATTATCGTTTACGTCTACAACCTCAATTAATACTTTACAGTGCGCTGACCGTGGAATTAGTCCCTTGTCCTTAGCCTGTGCATGGATTTCATAAGCATTTTGTGTCTCAAAGTCGACCATGCCCTGTACGCTAATCTCGCCTGAAACGGAGTCAATGCTGAAAATATCACTGCTTTTCTCCTCACTATCCTGATTAACCAAAGAATACACTATCTGACCATTTACTCCCTCGTCTGCGTCTGTTGCGTTCAGATTAATCACAATAGTTCCGATTGGAGCATTTTCGACGACACGCATCTTGTAAAGAGATTTGTTAAATACTGGGGCGTTGTCGTTAACATCTTGTACATTCACTACTATCTGCAGTGTACCCGTTTTAGGAGGTTTTCCTCCATCAACAGCGGTAAGAGTTAGATGTATTACAGACTGTTTCTCTCGGTCTAAAGCTTTCTGTAATATTAATTCAGCAGATACACTCTGTTCTCCACTACTTTGAACATCCAGAGAAAAATGCTCACTTTGGCTCAGCTTGTAGTTTTTTACCGAGTTACTTCCCACATCAGGATCTGAAGCTCTCGGCAGTTGAAATCTGTCTCCAACAAACGCCAACTCTGATATGTTAAATTGCTTTGAGTCCAGACGAAACAAAGGTGCATTGTCATTTATATCCAATATGTTCACCTCGATGCGAAACAGATTCAGTGGCTTATTAACAACAGCTTCCAAACGCACGGAGCATTGTGGGGAGGCTGGGCAAAGCGCCTCTCTGTCCAGTCTCTCGTTGACGAACAATGCCCCTGTTTCCAAATTAACCTCAAAATACTTCTTTCCAGACGTGGAAGCGATGTGAAACATGCGCGATTCCAGTTCTTGAATATTTAGACCTATATCCTTTGCTACGTTCCCAACAAACGTCCCCGTATTCACCTCCTCTGCTACCGAATAAGCAATCTGAGCAACTGCAAGCTCCGTGATTGCGATTAACCGTACAACAATAAGAATGAAAGAGAGTTCCTTCCGGCTATACATTGCGCATAATAACAGTACGATCCAGAGACCAAAAAACAAACAGCTCAAATGTTACTAAAACATAATCTTTTAACACTGAGTGTGAAAGACCTTCTCGTAAGCTCCATTTTATTCAGACGAGGAACAAAGCGCATGAGCAGTGCATCGGGTAAAGATGAGGAGGCGCCATACTGTACATGCGACAATTCTACAGCGACACCAAGAGGTGTTTGTAATCAAAATAGCTTTATTATAGTGATTTTTTAAAAGAACATAAAATATTCTAACCTATATTTCACTTGTTTAAATGAATGATCAAATAAGGCTGTGAGTGAATACTTTGCTAAAAGTTGTTTTTTAGTATTTATTTATTTATTTTTAACAAAGATGCAATATGCGAAAACTGTGTAAAAATAACTACATTCAAGAAGCAAACGTCAGTAATAAAAAAAACAACTTAAGTGGAAACGTCAATAGCAAAAAAAAATGAAAGAAAGAAAGAAAGAAAGAAAGAAAAAAAAGAAAAAACCCTGCTAATTATTGCTTGTGTTGTTTGCTGTTGTTACTCCAAGTAAACTTAAAAAGACATGAAATAGTGTGATATAAAATTAGTGATATGGGAGGAAGTAAAATAAAGCTATGCACCAGTAACATGAGACAAACATTCATGGCAGACTCTATTCAGCAATATTCAAAGTATTCCGAATTTTCACAGTAAAGTAGAACTTCATAGACGAAACCTGAGATACGCAGGATCTTACCTTGTCTTTATTTGGAAGTGTTTGTGTTTGATTAAAAGTTTCTCCTTCATTAATGCTTATCAGTTCAGCATCAGCAGGAGGAAATGGTGCAGGAAAAACCACTACGTCACTCTTCAGTGTGTCCGAACTAAAACACACATCATACTGCTGAGTAGATTTGGAGTAAGACCAGCTTCCATCAGGATGTGTGGTGATCACTGGGGCGCTGTATCCACTGAAACTGCCATCTGTCCTACAGCATTTTACAGCTATTAAACTGATCAGACTCAGTAAAAATATCACTGAAACTGACACAATGGCGATCAGCAAATACATGTTTAAATCCGAGAAACTGTCCTCCTTTATGGGTGCATGTTTGAATTGAGTTTTTATGTCACCTGTACTCTCAACAACCACAACATCAATAGACACAGTGGCTGACAGTGAGGGCTCTCCACTATCAGAAACCAAAATGACCAGTGGGTGAGTTTTCAGGTCATTGTCACTCATTCTCCTCTTAGTCCTGATCTCTCCACTGCTGGTTCCAATCCTGAAGAGGTTGTTTCCTTTAGGTTCAGAGATGTGATAAGAAAGCAGTGCGTTATATCCAGAATCTGCGTCTACAGCTCTGATCTTTGCCACAAAGTATCCCACTTCAGCAGAATAGGGAATGTTCTCAGTGTGAACAGATCCATGATCAGAATATGGAGCAAGAATCCCGGGTCTGTTGTCATTCTCATCCAGGATAAAAACATTCACAGTCACATTACTGCTCAGTGGGGGAACACCGGAATCTCTAGCCTGAACTCTAAACTGAAATATCTTAATTTCCTCATAGTTAAACGATTTTAAAGTGCGGATATCTCCTGTAACCGAATTTATATTCAACAGCATTGATAAAGGTATTCGGTTTTCTACAACTGAGTAAGTAATCTGTGAATTTTCATTAACGTCAGCATCAAATGCAGTCAAAGTTTTAATAACAGCCCCGACTTGATTGTTTTCTTTCACATAAACATCAACTGTCTCGTCTGGAAAAAGCGGAGCATTATCATTCACATCAGAAACTCGTATAGTGATTACATTTGTGCTAGAAAGCGGTGGATTCCCTTCATCATTAGCTGTAAGAGTTATATTATATTGAGAGTGACTTTCTCTGTCTAAAGGACCATTGACTGACAAAGAATAGTAATTCCTGTAGTTAATCTCAAGTTTAAACGGTGTTTTGTTGGAAACAGCACAATTCACTAAACCATTTTTACCACCGTCTCTGTCAGTCACCGATACAAGTGCAATGGCAGTACCAATTTCAACGTCTTCCTTCACAGTTTGCAGGAGCGGCGTTATTCTTATTTCAGGTGCGTTGTCATTTTGATCCAACACTTCAATTAGCACCTTACAATGTGAGGTGAGTGGAGGCTGTCCCCTGTCACTGGCTTGAACACGGATTTCAAAAGCATTGTTTTTTTCGAAATCTACGTTACCCTTCACTGTTACGGCTCCAGAATGTGAATCAATGTCAAACATCTCTAAAATTTTATCCTGGTTCCTTTTATTTATAGAATAGCTAATCTCACTATTCGTTCCTTCATCCATGTCTGTTGCATTTAATACGACAACACTTGTACCAATAGCGACGTTTTCAGAAATAGTTGTTTTGTAAAGTGGCTTACTAAATACTGGAGCATTATCATTTACATCTAAAATATTCACTGTGATGTGAGATGTTCCAGATTTTGGGGGGTTGCCTCCATCTACAGCCGTTAGTACGAGAGTGATTAGAGGCTGTTTCTCTCTGTCTAAAGCTTTCTGCAGTACTAACTCTGCAGAGAGAAGCTGCTCGGCTCCTTTAGATATCGCCACTGTAAAATATTCATTTGAACTTAGTTTGTACGTACTTACTGTATTTTTACCAACATCTATGTCGGTGGCTTGAGGCAGAAGCATTTTGAGACCAGGAAGTGAGCTCTCTGCGATGTCGAGCGTGTGAGATTTCTCACGAAATGTTGGCGCGTTATCATTTACGTCCAAAATATAAATTTCAATTTGATAAATCTTTAAAGGGTTGTTAAGGACAACCTCTACACTGACAGAGCATTTAATCGTTATAGCGCAAAGCGCTTCTCTGTCAATCTTCTCGTTTACGTAAAGAAACCCAGTCTTTAGATTTACCTCGAAATATTTTTTCTCTGATCCGGCGAGAATTTGAAACATTCGAGACTCCAGTTCCTGAACGTTAAGGTTTAAATCCTTCGCAATATTTCCAACCGATGTCCCGATTTTCGACTCTTCCAACACGGAGTAGGAGAGCTGCTGCCCCGTAACTGCTTCCCAGCACAAGTCAAATAAAACAAGCACAAAACACGCCGAAATAGATCTCCATCCAAATAAAGACATTGCTCTCTTAAACCGTAATTAATTTAATCACGAAATAAATTCTACTTAATCCAAGGTATAATTTCGGTATCACAGTGCCAGTCAACATTCCTTCTCATGGCAGGACAGGACAGGATTGTCCTTTACATTTGTATTTCCTTTCTTCCAAACAAAGCCGAGATAAAAACCACTCCCCATATTGGTCGGGAGGGGCAAAAATATAATAAAATAAAAGTCTTCATTCAGTGGTCAACAGCGACATCAAATGACTGCAACCGCTATGTTCGGGCTCAGTCAAAACAAATTACTATTGAAAACGATTCTTGATCTATATGAAAGCTGTGAATGATAAATAATTAAAATACTGACAGCGTGCAGTGCATTCAACATGATTATTAATAATAATGAAACATGGTCTCTGTAAAAAAAAAAAAAAAACTAAAAGAAAAAAAAAAAAAAAACATACACACACA
>JAQMYF010000007.1:20874151-20888400 GCA_030014195.1 Neosilurus mollespiculum
ATAGATAGATAGATAGTATAGTACACAATACGATACTAAATATATTCACTCATTCATTCATTTGCTAAACCTTTTAATCCTACAGTAGTCACAGGGAGGCCCATCCAGCCAACACTGGGTGAAGGTGGAACACACCCTGGACAGCTCACCAATCCATCTCAGGGTCAATACAAACAACCACTTACACTCAAGCCTACACCTAGGGGAAATTTGAAACTGTGAAATAGCATAATGTGCATGTCTTTGAACCAGAGTATTAGGAAGAAACCCATGCAAGCATAGGGAGGGCATGCAAACTCCACACAGAAATGCCCTCACCGAGCCCCAAACTCAGATCCTTCTTGCTATGAGGCAGACATGCTAACCACTATGCCACCATGCTGCCTTTGCTAAATATATCATATTATATAATATAATGGAAAATGTCTTAATGCAAACATCAGGACAAAAATTCTTTGTACATCCAGCCCAGAGAGGTTTCATATTTTCCCTTGTTTTCAGTTTACATAACAGCATATAGGCCACTAGATTTGGTTACCAAGCAACTGACTCTTTAATTTATTAATACCAACTTTGACTGTCATATGTTTTGATTTGAGGCCTATCTTAAACAGGCTCTCCTGTGAACAATCAGACCCGCTCAGGATCTGCAGAATCGCTGGCAATTGATACATTGGAATTTGCTTGAAGCAGCTGCCGAGTGTCGTCGGTCATGTGTATAATGATATTCTAGCTTGCGCAGCTCTTCTATGTCTGACATGGCCTTCCTCAATAGTCCTTGCCACTTGTCTCTCCAAAGTGCCTCTTCTTCCATGTTGTCATGTGGGATTGCCACGTGATTTTGGGGATGGAGCATAGATGGCAAAGCTAAAGTCTTGTCAGAGCTTTGCTGTGTCTGCGGTAGCGAGTGGTGCACTTGATGGAATAGAGCAGGCAAGGGAGGACTGCAGCTGAGTAAACCATCACTTTGGTTTTTGTGCTGATGTCATGGCAGCTCCAGAGTCTCTTATGCAGTGCAGCATAGGCCATAGTGCACCACAGGCCTATTATATACACAATATATATTTAGTATAGTACATAACACGATACTAAATATATTCACTCATTCATTCATTTGCTAAACCGTTTAATCCTACAGTGGGCCCAGGAAGGCCCGTCCCAGCCAACACTGGGTGAAGGCGGAACACACCCTGGACAGCCTGGTGCATGTTTTTGAACTGTGGGAGGAAACCAGAGTATTAGGAAGAAACCCATGCAAGCATAGGGAGGGCATGCAAACTCCAAACAGAAATGCCCTCACCAAGCCCCAACCTTAGATTCTTCTTGCTGTGAGGCAGACATGCTAAACACTATGCCACCATGCTGCCTTTGCTAAATATATTATATAATATAAATGAATAGGTCTTAATAATGCAAACATCAGGACAAAAATTCTTTGTACATCCAGCCCAGAAAGGTTTCATATTTTCCCTTGTTTTCAGTTTATATAACAGCATATAGGCCATTGGATTTGGTTACCAAGCAACTGACTCAACACTATAAGGAAAGGAGAGGCTATAACCTTTTTTCAGGTGAAAGTTCTGACACTGCAGCAGCGGTGGAGCTTTCTGGCAATGGACAATGCAGTAGCAGAGACTGAAGCACTACTGAGCTACACACTCAATAAAGCTCTCACCACAGCTTGACTGCAGTCAGTATAACCATGGTCTTTCTAAACAAATCTCTTTTATTAATACATCCTCTAAATTAAGGGCTTGTGAAAAACACTGAAAAAGAGAGAGCAATGCAAACAGTGAAGAAGGAGAATGACAGATGTGAGGATGTGGAGGGAGTGAGTCTCTGGAAGGGAAAAAGAGGGGAGAGGTGTGTGTGTGTGTGTGTGTGTGTGTGTGTGTGTGTGTGTGTTAGAGAAAAAAAGGAAAGAAAGAAAATGTGTAAGAGGGGTTACCTCTGAAACACAGAAAGAAGGAGATTCTGTATTGCTATTCCTCATATACATGTAGTATACAAGATATAATTAATATTTTTATTATACTATCAATTTTCTACATAGCATCAGTGCCAATTAAAAAAAAATCACAATTAATTAATTCCTTCCTTACGCCCATATTTCATTCATTTCTTCATCTTCAGTAATCAGGCTTAGTTGAATGTATATGGAGGCAATCTGGTAATGCTAGAAAGAGTGCAAATGGACTCTAATGAGATACCTTCAGTGGCCCAGAGAACAGACTGCAAATTCATACAAAACAACTCATTAACAGAAAGGCACTGCAAATTTAGACAGCAGAACACTTTAAAGGACAATAATTTGGTAAAAGTTGATCCTATTCAAATCTCAAGATTAATTTCTTTCTATATGCAAAATTTTAGGCGAATAGCTTCTGTTTTACCAATTTTTACAGCAGTTATTTGAAAACTGAGTGTCTAAATGATAAGGAATCCATACCCAAGTTAACATGTATAAGTATAGGATTTTGATATATTAATGCCATTTATTGTCAGATTTATGTTGGAAGTCTCGAACAATTTTTATTAAAATCATTACCTATGCAGTGGGAAACTATATTCACCACAATTAATATATTTAAGCGCAAACACCAAAAATAGTAAAATAAATTGTTTGCAGCCATACATCTCCTTGTAAACTTGGGCCTTGATGTTATAATTCATAGATTCAGTTTATTAAAAAAATATCATAAAGCCATAAAATTGTTACAGCTTTCAGACTAATATTTTGCATACAAAAAGATTTGAAAATAGTGTTTTGATTGAGATTAACTTTCAACAACACTGTCTTCTCCTTTAAAGAAACTTGATGAAATGAAATAACAAAAATAAATGACAATGCAAATGTTAAGGCAATTCAAAGGTAATGAACAAATCTAATGCTAAGTCAGCTATTTCTGGCCTAGATAGCCGCTGAGGCTAAATGTAGGTGTTGCGGTATATTTTAGCATTGTCATCACATGATTCAGATACTACTTGCTATATCTGGTGTATGTATCTGTTGGCCATTGGATTATTATTAGTAGCCTCTAAATCCAAATAAACATAAAGAGAAACACATAGTGATAACTGGCTATAGCAGTTCATGAGAGATGAGTACATTTCTGATAAAGTGTTTTGCTTTCTGAATTTGCAGCATGTTTCTGTTAATGTGCTGCACTGTTTTCTGAAATTCCACTGCATGAAACTCTATGGGCCACTGTAGATACCTGCTTATCACATCTGGAACACTCTCACTCACACCCTCATTTACATTTAAGGACCTATTTATCATAAGCAGCTTACATAGCTGGCAGTTTCTGGACAATCTAAACATACCAGATGTTAGGTGAAGCTGGGAACACACTATTTGTTTTCTTTTAATGTCTCCTTCGTTTCTCTCTTTCATTCTTTACAATGAACAAAAGGCACACATATTAAAAAAACAAAAAACAAAAAAAACACATGTGCCGTTGATCATATTGTGACTAGCAACACCTGTGCAGATAACCACCTTGTACCTAGCCTATGGATGGATTGCAATAGGCATGTGAAACAGTCACATAACCAGGCATCACCCCTGATTACGAAGGCTGTCTGCCATGCTGGAAGTCACATGATACATTTACCACTACAGACGCAGACAAACGCAATGGCTCTCTTATGTGGAACCAGCCCCATGTTCCCCAGACCTGATATTTCCCAGACCCGATGTTCCCCAGTCCTTATTAAATTAATGGATCTTCAAAGTAACAATTTATGCAATATTCATGGTTTCACAATTTCAATGTTAATAGGATTAGGGAACTTAGGTACTGGGGAGCATAGGTACAGGGGAACATAGGACTGGGGAAAACAGACATGGACCCCTCTCATGGTATTTTCACACACTACCTGTCGCTGCATCATCAAAATATCCATTGTTCCAAATTTAGGAGGTCTTCCACATTGGCAGCCATTAACAACAATTTCATACTTAGTGTTACCTCTTGGTCTATGGGTGTCTGTACAACCAGAACAAGAACTTTTTCACCTTCCCCACAAGCTTTAATTTTGAGGTGGAAATGATCGTTCTGGTTCAGTTTATATGTTAGAACAGAGTTTGATCCTCTATCAGGAACACGCGTCCTGGGTAACGCCGACTCCCCCATCTCTAATAGCGTTTCATTTTCAGTAAAAATACAGACATTTTCACATGCTACCTGTCGCTGTACAGCAGAGATAGCTTGACAAAATAGCTTTGTGTGATGAAATTCAGAAGACTGAGTTATGGACGAGTTTACAGTTTGCACGAGTGGTCGTTTCGTTGGAGTAGTTGATGGCCAACAGGCCTTTGGAGTCCTGTAACTATTTTGTCAGTGGATTGGTGAAAGGGGTCTTCTCATGAGTCTGGTAAGTTTTCTGTTTTACTCTAACACTAACATGCAAATCTTGATGTTGTGGTGTAGGCCTGATCAGTGTGTGGCTCAGTGCTAGTCCAGTAAAGTGAAGCTCAAATTTAAATTTTCAGTATTCAAACGTGGTTACAGACATAGAAAGGAGATATGAACACAGTAGTTGGAAACTGTACAAGTTTTACTTTGCAGGTAAATCATCCCCAACGAGAACCAGTCCTTTAAGTCCTTGGGTTGTGAGTAAAGCTGACAGAGATTTTAACCGCACACTGCAACTGCATGGCTGAATAAATTCAGTATATACACCCCTGTGTAAGATTTTTTTCAGTCGTGTCTGCAGCTGAAATTATTGTATAAGGTAGCTGGGAAGCTGCAGGTTTTAAACATGTATTTGTATTTGTGCATACCAGGGTTTTATGTAAAAAAATATAATTAAATAATTAAAAAATAAAAATAGCTATGCATAATGAACTGCAAGAAATCAAGCAGATGCTAACAGTTAAGACTTCACTCCACATGGCCTAAACTCTTTGCTGCTAGCCAGTCGAAAAAGCTAACAAAACATATTTTCTCTCAGTCTGTTATTTGCTTGTGCTATAATTATTTATAATGATTGTCTTTCATATGATTATGAACAAACAACACACAACAAAAAGTGTTTTACATGTACACTCACTGCTTATAAAACACAGATCTCATGCTTGTTTACGTCCAAGTCCGCTCTGGATATATTATTGAATCATTTGACTTGCCTTTTTCTGGACAGTTTTTCAGCATGTGTGCCCTCGGTTTTAAAAATTGTCGGAACACAATAAAACCTGTTGTCTTTTTCGCTCTCTGTGCGGTTAGAACAACTTAACAACAGTGGGGCTATAATGAGGCATCGGTGCAGTAGCTTTGTTTTTGTTTCCAGGTTGTGACGAGTATTGAAATCTGTCTATAGTAGTGAACTACATGTTGCACATTCTTTGAATTGACTAGTGCTTTTGCCTTACCATACAAAGGAATAAAAAACAGTCTTGATAGATGGGATGCCAAAAGTGAAATGAGTTTACAAATAAAATAGATGAGACGCTAGTCATTACATAAAATGTTTCTCAAAATATTTATCTACCGTTCATTCAGTTTTCTGACTGGCTAAATGGAAAGAGCAAGAAAAAAGAGTGAGTGAAAGTAAGTGGTCTGGTGCATGCTGTGACGTGAAAAAAGAATACCACGTGAAATGTCTTTAAAACTCAATAATAATGAACTACTACTGACCACAATAAAATTATACAAAATTCCAAACACCAAACAAGATTTCACATTGAGTGCCCATACAGCTATGGCAAGTTAGGAATGCTGAAATTTACAGTTGTCGCTTAATCTTATTAAATCCAAAGCCACCATCATTACCTTAAAATTAGGCCAAAGTTATTTAATGTGAACATAACCAGACTTTATACTTTACTATATAAGTACAAGCCTACAGTGAGCACAACCTTACCTCTCTAGATGTTCTCCTCCTGCGATCTTGTACCACTAGAGTATTTCCATTACTGCCTGGAACAATAGTTGAACCAATACTCATCCTTGAACCAACTAATGTGTACCGTTTATCTCCAGATCTGTATTGGATGCTGTGACATAGTGTCCCATCATAAGCAGTATCTTGTAAATACTTGGAGGAATAGTCTTTAGACTTGGAGCACTGCATTGCTATTAGCACAATGATACTAACGATGAAAAGGACTGAGACGGAACCTAGGGTAATAATCAAATAAAACGTTATATTATTTCCTCCCTCTTCTTTTACAGCATTTTTGATGTTGGAAGCCGCAAAAGGCTCCTTGGGCTCAACAAGTTTAATAATCACAGTCGCTGTTGCTGAAAGTGAAACATTTCCATTGTCTTTGACCAGTATGATCAATTTATGTTCAGCATCATCTGTTTCTGTGAATGACCGAAGGGTCCTTATCTGTCCTGTATAGCGGTCCAATGAAAACAGACTGTGGTCACTCACTTCCTGCAGTGAAAATAATAACCAGCCGTTGTATCCAATATCCGCATCATAGGCTCTCACTTTAGTCACCAAATGTCCAGGATTCACATTTCGGGGAATCTCCTCCACACCTTCAGCAGAACCGTTAGCACTGACTGGATATAAGATCACTGGAACGTTGTCGTTCTGATCCAAAATGAAAACATTCACGGTAGCATTACTGCTCAATGATGGATTTCCAGAATCTGTAGCAACAACATGGAAGTGGAATGTTTTAACTGTTTCAAAGTCAAAGCTTTTCAGTGCATGTACTGCTCCATTTTCAGGATTTATGTTGAGGAACGATGCATACTTGTTTTGCTCTGTAGTATCCCTCCAAATCTGGTAGGTAATTTTGGCATTTTCATCTAAATCACAGTCACTAGCAACTACAGAGAACATGGACGTGCCTGGTACATAATTTTCAGATACATAGAAGTTGTGTGGGTTGAGGGAAAACTCTGGGCGATTATCATTTACATCAGATAACTGGACAGTGATATATTTAAGAGATGATAATGCAGGCTGACCTGCATCTCGGGCTACTATAGTAATGTCATACTGTGGTATTTTCTCTCTATCAAGTAATGATGCAGTAGTCAATGAATAAATGTTATGTTGTGAGGTTTGCATTAACCTGAAAGGTATTTCTTCAAGTATCGAGCAGGAAACTTTTCCATTTGAACCAGAATCTAAATCATTCACACTAATTAATGCCACTGTGGTCCCCAATTTACAATCTTCTGGTACTGTGCTCGAAAATGACGTCACTTCGATTTCCGGCGCATTATCATTTTCGTCAATGATTTGAATTAAAATAGTCTTATCGGCTGTCAGAGGTGCAAGTGCTTTATCCGACGCTTGAATGTCAATTTCATAGTGGTCTTTTTGCTCAAAATCGATTTGTCCTTTTACGATTATTTCCCCTGTGACTGTATCCAGATCAAAAAGTTTGCGCAAGTCACTGTCTACGTCGTGGCCAAAAATGAAAAACACTTCACCATTTACACCATCGTCCGGGTCAGTTGCATTTACCTGCACTACCGTTGTACCTATAGGGACGTTTTCAACAAGCTTCACAGAATACGAGTCTTTTGTGAAAACAGGAATGTTGTCATTATTATCTAAGACAACGATGGTAATCTCCATAGTCCCCGATTTTGGTGGTTTTCCGCCATCCATCGCAGTGAGGAGGAGCTTATGACTGGGGGTAGTTTCCCTGTCTAACGATTTTTGTAATATTAAAAAGGGCATTTTTCGATCCGATCCTCTGTCTTTAACCTCGACTCGAAAATACTCGTTATGACTGAGTTTGTACATTTGCACAGAGTTTATTCCGCTGTCTGAATCGCGTGCTGCTTGTATCTGGAAGCGTGAACCAGACACTGCGTTTTCGGAGATTTCCAAACGCTTCTCTGCTTCAGGAAACATCGGAGCATGATCGTTTATGTCCACAATCTCAACCTCGACGTAATGAATCTCTATAGGGTTCTCAAGCGCGATTTTTAGGTTAATCAAGCATGAGCTACTTCTCTCGCATACCTCCTCCCGGTCTATTTTCCCCGTAGTGTACAAGACGCCATCATCCTGATTCAGATGGAAAAGAGACTCTCCTGTAGTTGATACTACACGAAATCCACGCTCCTTTAAACTCCTGTGATCAAGACCCAAATCCTTTGCGATATTTCCAACCAGGACGCCGTCTTTCTGCTCTTCTAGTACAGAATATTTTACATGCGCCAGTGATTCTTTCCAAAATAGCAGCGACAGTGCAAAAAGTACAAGGTTCATCAGCCATGGTGCAGATACCCTTTGTTCCATTTTGAAGGCAAAATGTGTGCTGTTCCCCGACCACGTTATAATGCACAGTTCACACGGTGTGCGCCCATACTTCTGTTCTCAAATAAATCTGGCTGAACCAATGCAGTAATCAGATATGGGAAGTATGAACATAATTCACATAGGCTGCAAGATACAAGAAAATTTTACCAACAGATAAAAAGCCAAGCCCACGAGGTGCTTCCGTTTAGATTACACTGACACCGTGCGATTCCAGAGCTCACTGCAATGAATCTCTGACACCAATTCAGTCATCAGCATCAGCATCAGCATCATCATAAACGAGCGCCATACATTCTGTAATACAATTAAGAAACAACCCTATATAAACAATAGGACAGGAGGGTGGCATAGTGGCTAGCATGTCTGCCTCACAGCAAGAAGGTCCTGGGTTCGAGGCCCGGTCTTGGCGATTGTATTTCTGCGTGTTTTCTGTATGCTCTTTCCGTGCTTGCGTGGGTTTCCTCCAGTTATTCTGGTTTTCACCCCAGTCCAAAGACATCCCCATTAGCCTAACTGGCTGTTCCAAATTGTCCTAGAGTGTGAATGGATATGTGTGTGCTGGCCCTGCGATGGACTGGCGAGCTATACAGGGTGTAGCACGCCTTCACTCACTGTCCGCCGAGATAGGTTCCAGCCTTCCCACGACCCTGACACAATTAATTTTTTCAGTAAGTGAGTGAGTAAATGACAGTTTCAATATGATTTCTGTGGGCAGCGCCATTCGGTGTGCGCCAGCGTTCCTGTGCTTGATGAGTACAGAATACAAAATTCCCACAATGCATCTGATTACAGTTCTACCAAAGTACCAAAAGTAAACATTACTTTAAAGCGTAAATATGTAAACATGCTATCCATTTTCCAGCTCCACATAAAAAAGGTCAAATATGGGATGGCCCACGGGCTCCATAGTGGAACTATGTCAACTGAATTCATGTCAAATGAATCCATTTTCCATTAGTAATCCAACCCACATTGTGGGCCCATTTGGGCTTGCCAAATTGGGACACACTTAGTTGCCCCAAGTGGGCTATATTGTTGAGATGCTGTTGGTGTCCATGTAGCGCAGGCATAGCCTGGGGGCAATTGGGTTTATTGAAACAAAAAACCTGGTCAATATTAGTAGCCCAAACAAAAAAGCCAATATATGTCCAGTTAAGAAGAATGGCATCTTTACCCAACAAAACCTTTTCATTTAAAATAATTTGAGAAATTCCCGAACGTTCGAATTATAAAACGCATGACAACAGACCATATAATTCACCGTTGTAATTGATTACATCTTACCTCAACAGAAGTTCTCCTCCTACGATCTTGTATCACTAGAGTATTCCTATTGCTTCCTGGAATTAGAGTAGAGCCAATACTCGTCCTGGGACCAACTAGCATGTAACGTTTATCTCCGGATCTGTACTGAATGCTGTGACACAGTGTCCCGTCGTAATTTGTATCTTGTAAATATTTGGAGGAATAGTCTGTAGATTTGGAGCACTGCATTGCAATCAGCACAATAATACTGATGATGAAAAGAACTGAAACCGAGCCTAGTGTAATGATCAAATAAAAAGTAACGTTGTTTTCTTCATCTTCTTTTACTGCATTTTTAACATCAGAAGCTGCAAAAGCCTCTTTGGGTTCAACAAGTTTAATGACCACAGTCGCTGTTGCTGAAAGTGAAACGTTGCCGTTGTCTTTGACCAGTATGACCAGTTTATGTTCAGCATCATCTGTTTCTGTGAATGAGCGAAGGGTCCTTATCTGTCCTGTATAGCGGTCCAAACCAAACAGACTGTGGTCACTCACTTCCTGCAGTGAAAATAATAACCAGCCGTTGTATCCTATATCCGCGTCATAGGCTCTCACTTTAGTCACCAAATGTCCAGGATTCACATTTCGGGGAATCTCCTCCACACCTTCAGCAGAACCGTTAGCACTGACTGGATACAAGATCACTGGAACGTTGTCGTTCTGATCCAGAATGAACACGTTCACTGTGACATTGCTGCTTAATGATGGAGTTCCAGAATCTGTAGCTTTCACGTGGAACTTGAAAGTTTTTACACTTTCGAAGTCGAACGTTTTTGACGCATAAATACACCCATTTTCCGCATTTATGTTCACAGAAAATTGTTTATCGTCTTCGCCAGTTTCTCTAATTATTTCATAGGTTACTACTGCGTTTTCATTTGTGTCTCTGTCAAAAGCAGAAACACAGAATAGGGACATGCCTGGAATATTATTTTCCATAACATAAAACGTATAAGATGAAAGAGAAAACTCTGGTTTATTATCGTTTATATCTGCTACCAATATGGCTAAGCTTTTTTCTGATGATAAGGACGGTTCTCCTGCATCTTTTGCAACTAATGTAATATCATACACGTAGTATTTCTCTCTGTCAATGGATGATGTAGTAACTAATGAATAAATATTGTCCTGTGAAGAGGGCATTAATTTAAATGGTATGTCTTCAGGAATCGAACAGAAAACTTTACCGTTCATTCCAGAGTCTAAATCAGACACGCTTATCAAAGCAACTGTAGTGCCTGGTCTGGCATCTTCTGAAACAGATCTTGAAAGTGATGTTAACTCTATTTCCGGAGCATTGTCATTGACATCAATAATTTTTATAGTCACACTCTTATCTGTTGACAGAGGTACCGTACCTTTGTCTGATGCTGTTATATCAAGTTCATATGAATTCGTTTCTTCAAAATCAATGTGTCCTTTTACAATAATTTCCCCGGTGATTGAATCTATATCAAACATTTTGCGCAATTTACCGTGAACACTATTAGAAAACGTATAAACAACTTCTCCATTTCGACCGTAATCTAAATCTGTGGCATTCACTCGTATGACAGTGGTACCTAAAGGTGCGTTTTCAATCAGCTGGACAGAATAAACGTCCTTGGAAAAAACGGGTGTGTTATCATTCACGTCCAATACACGAACAGTTAAATTCATTGTTCCAGATTTAGGGGGTCTTCCACCGTCGACAGCCGTTAATAACAATTTCATACTTCGTGTTACCTCTCGGTCTATGGGCTTCTGTAAAACCAGAACGGGGATTTTTTCACCTTCCCCACGAGCTTTGATTTCGAGGCGGAAATGATCGTTCTGGTTCAGTTTATATGTTTGAACAGAGTTTGATCCTCTGTCAGGGTCGTGGGCTGGCTGAAGTTGAAAACGCGTTCCGGGTAACGCCGACTCCCAAATCTCCAATAGCGTTTCATTTTCAGTAAAAATCGGGACATGATCATTCACATCTATAATCTCTACAGTAACATAATGGATTTCCAGTGGATTTTCCATGGCGATTTTCAGATTGAATGTGCACGATGTGATTTTCTCGCACACAGACTCTCTGTCTAAATTTCCACTAACATACAGCGCCCCGTCGTTCTGGTTTACCTTAAACAGAGACTCTCCTGAGGAGGACACGATGCGGAATCCTCTCTCTCTTAAGCTTCTTGCATCAATTCCTAAATCTTTTGCAATATTTCCAACCACGGTGCCGTCCTTCTGCTCTTCAGAAACAGAATACCGTATCTGTGCCCATACCGCTCTTCCAAACAACAGTACAGCCATGAAGACAAGCCTTGCATGTGCATTTTGCCAAGATGTGACTCCCCTTTGTTCCATTTTGAGCGATTACAACACGTTTTCATTAAAAAGAGATAAACACGTTAATTAATCCTGCGTGTAACCATTATATCCTCGAAACGAGACTACAGAATGCCCTAAGATTAAGTCATATCCTTACTACGTTCCATGTGATATTTAGCAAATATTCGTGATCACTGTAAGGGCGGGCATAGCAGCTATGTTATTTATATATCATGAACCTTCTTCTAGTTCTATACTGACACCACGCGAATTAAACGTACATTGCAGTGAAATCGTTTGAATGCAAGATAGCGTAGACTTAACAACTAAGTTCCCAGCCAACGCTTTTCTTGAATGGGGCAGCGCTGTGTACAGGAAAATATTACATATAAAACTACCTAACACTAAGCAAACAAACAGTCACACACACACACACACACACACACACACACACACACACACACACACACACAGTAAAAACAAAAAATGGCCATGCCAAGAACTAGTACCTTGGACAGCGACGAGTGCCCAGTGACAGATGCTTCTGCCTCAACAACTCATGACCAAGTAATTCATGGGGGAAATCTTACACGTGAAAATCAACAGGATTGATTTTTACATAAAAACTATAACAGTATGGAAATTGCAAATAAGAAAAGCAAAAAGAAAGCTGGAATTTCTATATTCACCTTGACTTGTATTTCACTGCAAACAGTACGAATACAAGATGTTTCATGTATTATCTGGTAAACTTAATTTCATTTGTTAATCATCTTTGTTCCTAAGTTTCAGGCTTGTGACACATTCCAAAATAAACGTTTCATAGGGGTTTTGGTTAGTTTAGGGCTAGTTATTATGGTAGAACAATGAAATAATGATGTGATTTTAAAAAAGTGATATCAACAAATGATTGTAATATTGTTTTGGTACCAAATCAGTAGTCTGTAGAGGCCTAGCCCTTAAAGAGCAAAGATAGGCTGGTTTGTTAGTTTATTAAGTCTTCTGATAAATGTGCCTAAGCTCTGTCAATTTCTCTGGACTCTGGTGCATCTGGGATGGGCTATCACACAGTGCAACTGAGGTCAAACAAATCAGTATTCTAGATCTTTTTTTCTTTTTGTGGAAATGGATGATGAATGCTCCTTAAACAAAGACAAAAAGGACAATCCAGACAGTTATCAGTAATAATTTTTTTTAAATGCCCTTGGCACAGCTAATTGAAAGCATATCCTGGAAGCATCAATGCAGAAAAGTAAACTGAGGTTTTAGCACATCTTTTCAATGGATACCCATGCGTATTTCAACAACACAGTGCAAAAATATACTTTGTCCGCATTAGTTCAATTAAATTATGATGCCTTACTGTTGCACACTTTAAGACATGTTTACAGAAGGAATGGGAAAAATGTTTCATTAATTGTTTTTTGTCAGTCCCTAAACACCTTTTAAGTGTTGTGAGAGGGAATTACTATATTACAAGGTGGTAAATGCTTTACTGTTCCAGCTTTATTCGAAATGTGTGCAAGAAACATAATTTAAAATAACTGTTTATTTTAAAATTAACAAAATCTTCAAGGTAAAACATCAAATAATGTGCTGGTGTATTACTTTGAGAACAAAAAATAGTATAAAAATTAAGGTAAAAAATTATCTACAAATCATTGTTTTTTCCATTTAAATTATTTCTGTCCCTTTTTTTTTGTACATACAGTACATTCACACAGTATGCATAGGTTTCCTATACATACAACCATGTTAGAACGCTACCTTAAATGGTAAGATGTTAATGATTTTAGAGTAGATTTTTCAAACTTCTGGGCATTTGGTTCAACTATGTTTGCATTGAATATTGAAATCAGTGCATTGCACTGAAGTAAATATTTGTGGAAATAGTTTCACATTATTTCACAGAAGCAAATTTATTTCTCGTTTTTAAAGTATTATTTGTGTTTAACTGAATGTAATGATTAGAATTGCCCTTGTAAGTTGTGCTCTCTTACCTCACCAGTAGGTCTCCTCCTGCGATCTGATATCACTAGAGTATTCCCATTACTCCCGGGAACTATAGTCGAACCAATACTTGTTCTGGGACCAACTAACATGTAACGTTTATCTCCAGATCTGTACTGGATGCTGTGGCACAGTGTTCCATCATAATTTGTATCTTGTAAATATTTGGAGGAATAGTCTGTAGATTTGGAGCACTGCATTGCAATCAGGACGATGATACTGATGATGAAAAGAACTGAAACCGATCCTAAAGTAATGATCAAATAAAAAGTAACATTATTTTCTTCCTCTTCTTTTACTGTGTTTTTAATGTCAGAAGCTGCAAAAGCCTCTTTGGGTTCAACAAGTTTAATGATCACAGTCGCTGTTGCTGAAAGTGAGACGTTGCC
>JAQMYF010000007.1:20952876-20967121 GCA_030014195.1 Neosilurus mollespiculum
TATATATACAGTATATATAAATTTATTTATGTGATTTATTTATTTATTTATTTGCTGCATTGGACAGGGAGTCAGAGGAAAACAAAAAGAAATGAGACAGGCAGCCATGTTTTTGCCTGTTAGTTCTCTAAATATCCATCTGTCTGTCTATATTTCTATCTCTAAATATGCAGCAAGCTTCAGTGCATTGTGTGTTCAGACACCTTTAGCCAACATTACCAGGGTCAGCAGTTTGTGCTCCGGTCACTCTTCTGTGACTGGTTTAACAGTGAATAGACAAAGAAGTGTTTTTACCTGTCTGCTCGAAGCCCATGTGTTTGCTGGACAGTGCATATCGGTATGTAAAGAATATAATTTCAGAAGACATTTTAAGAAACCCCATGATAACTTTGAAACTATTGTCCCACTGAGTTCTGATGCTCTCCACCAGAAGACCTTGGTGCTCTTCATTCTCACACATGAACACCATTAAAACTTATAATTGCACATCCCTCACTCCGCGCATCTGCACCACAGTCTGGCCCTGACTTCACTCAATTTCCTTTTTCTCATTAGATGGGAAATGTTGGTTACTAAATCAGTTAAGTAAAAGTTCTGTTAATCAAATTAGTAATTAGGATTGACAGTTAAAGTATTATCTCTGTGTTTAGATGTTCACATTAACTTTTTCTTATTATTATATTATTTAAAACTGAACCTTTCTGTCTTATTAATCACTTCATCATTTTCCTATTTTTTCTTAGTATTATAAATAAAAGCTTTGCTTTTCTGTCTTGATATTCACTTAATTCTCTTCTCATTCTTCTTCTTCTTCTTCTTCTTCTTCTTCTTCTTCTTCTTCTTATTATTATTATTATTATTATTATTATTAATATTATTATTATTATTATTATCCAAATACTATTCACTCATATATTGTTATAGTTGTATTTAATATCATACTGCACTCATGTTGTTTTTATTGGAGCAGTTGTGTGAAGTGGATGTTGTCTGTTAGTTAAAAATTCAAAATGACTGTGCTATGGTTCACCTGGATTAATTACCCAATGTGGTGTATGTTTTCATTTGAAAGAAATGCCTTGGGCCTATATGTCTTGGTATAATATAATTTTATTAGGCATTTTAAAAATATCCAATATAATTCAATGTTACTTTACTGTATCTATCGCTGTTAATGTTTTTCAAGCCATATTTCTTCGGCCGCTCATTTGGGATTCTTTTTATGACCTGACCCCCATTCCAAATTAATTGAATAGCCCTGCTGTAGACATTCATTAAACAAGTTCACATTTCAATCTGTCTAGTACAAATAGTGTAAACAAGAGTTAAAACATTTTTAAATTAACTGGTGGCATCCAACAAGAATGCTTGTGATATAGTGATAAACATTGTGATAAAGTCAGGATCTGAGGCATCTAATAAATCTGATAGACTAAAAGTAATTTCCTGGCATTAAAAAAACACTCTTTATTATAGGAATATAATAAAACCGTCAGTTTTTTTGAACTAGTGTTAACAAATATCCACCTATCTTAAATCAATGTCCATACATGGTAATATTCCATATTCAAAGACATTTAATCCAGTGAACTGTATGTTTATAGCAGTAGCATATACTACTGCAAGCTAAATACAAGTGAGGCATCATTATTAAGCATCGAACCGATCCAAAGTGCTCGATGTAAACAGTAGATTTCAGAGCACTGGTAATGGTATTTTTTGGCCACAGTGTGAGAGCTGTCAGGGGACACTGAGGTACACAACTTTGGAAGCCTTAACCGGCCATGAAATCATTATCTATTATCAAGCTTGCTAGCAACCTCTCTGTACTCATTTGATATAATTGAAATTCAGCTGGATCTCAACTTTGCTTTTTGCAGATGACGTTGTCCTTTTGGTTTCATTGAGCTGGGACCTCCAGCTCTCACTGGAGTGATTCACAGCTGAGTGTGAAGCGACTGGGATGAGAATCTGCACCTCCAAGTCCAAGGCCATGGTTCTCAGCCGGAAAAGGGTGGAATGCACCCTCTGGGTCTGGAATGAAGTCCTGCCACAAGTGGAGGAGTTCAAGTATCTCGGGGTCTTGTTCACGAGTGAGGGGAGGATGGAGTGGGAGATTGACAGGCGGATCGGTGCAGCCTCTGCTTTAAAGCGGTGCTTGTACGGGTCCGTCGTGGTGAAGAAGGAGCAGAGCCAGAACTCTAAGCTCTCATTTTACAAGTCGATTTACGTTCCTACCCTCACCTATGGTCAGAAGCTTTGGGTAGTGACCAAAAGAACAAGATCGCGAATACAAGCGGCTGAAATGAGCTTCCTTTGCATGGTGGCAGGGCTCTCCCTTAGAGATAGATTGAGTTGAGGTGGTTCGGGCATCTGATTAGAATGCCTCCTGAATGCCTCTCTGGTGTGGTGTTTTGGGCATGTCCAACCAGAAAGAGACCTCAGGGCTGACCCAGAACATGCTGGAGGGACTACATCTTTTGGCTGGTCTGGATACACCTTGGTGTCCCCCCGGAAGAGCTGGAGGAAGTGGCAGGGGAGAGGGACATCTGGACCTCACTGCTTAGGCTGCTGCCCTCACGACCCGACCCTGGAACAAGTGGAAGAAGATGAATGAATAAATTAATGTTATTAAAATAATGTTGCACTGGAGATTCAACTACCTGTTTATATTTTTTTATTAAATTGTAACAGTTAAGTTCACCTTTACCCTGATCCACAGCAATCAAAGTGATTCAGTTCATCAGTGATTAATTTATTAATGAAGTTCACACACTATAAGTTTGTTAATGGTTTTTATGGTGCATAACTCACAGCAAGCGTCACACAACACATACAGTATTACCTGTACGAAATATAAATAGAATAATCACACATAAAAAAACGTACATAAATCTACGTTACTGATTAAATCACATTTAAATCCCCTAGAACTATAAATCTGAACCTGACCTGTCATGGTGTCCTGATATACAGTTTCATTAAATTAATGCAGTGTGTTACAACAACACAATATATTTAAAATCAAGGACTAACACAGGTTTTCCTCCTGACTGGTTCTGGTACTCTAACCTTCAACTCTACACCATCACCATTCGCTTTGTAAACACATCAGCTAACACTACTGCTAGCTCTGTTAGCAAGCTGCATCTATTATCCATATTAACTAAAAAAGAGAAACATGCAACAGCTTCTAGAGTGCACTGTAAACATTCTACTTAATTTACAATTTTATATAATGTGCTTTAAAATTAGAAACCATCATGAAAACAAATATTTACTTGTAGAAAAACTGATGTGCATGGGGAGTGATGGCTGGTTCATGACTCATCCCACAGAGAGCAAATTTCTGAAAGAGTTAATGTTGACTATGATAGAAAGGTGTCAGAACACACAGTTCAATTCAGATTGCGGCATTTGAAGCTGTGTAGCTGCTGACCAGTCAGATTGCACATGCTTGACCCCTGTCCACTACTGAAAGTGCCTACATAATAGGCAGATGAGGATTAACACTGGACCATGGAGCAGGTGGACTGGTCTGATGAATCATGCTTTCTTTTATAGCATATGGACAGTGAGGTGCCTGTGCGTAACCTTCATGGGGAAGAAATATCACCAGGATGGACTATGTGTAGAAGGCAAGCCACAAAAATCAGTATAATGTTCTGGACAATAGAATTCATGTGAATGTTACTTTGATGTGTACTATCTATCAAAACACTGTTGCAGACCAAGTACACAGTTTTATGGCAATGGTGTTCCCTAACACCAGTAGCCCCTTTTAGGAGGATAATACACCCCGCCATACTGCAAAAACTGCTCAGGAATGGTTTGAGGTAGAAGGGCCTCTAAATTTCACATCTGGGATGTGCAGTGTATACAGTAACTGCACACAAAATGACTGAAGTCCATGACTAAGAAATAAACAGGAAAATTTTTCATAAACAGGTAAGCTATTAACTCTAGCCTTGTTTTAGGACTACTACTTACTAGTAGCGAAGCCCCATAGGTATGGAACATGACTTCGATGGCTGACCCATGTCCATGCTACAGGAAACCCAAACAAATAGCACGATGGGAACATTCAAACCCACACTGAAACATCCTTGCAAGGCATGGAACTCAAACCAAGGACCTTCTCGCTGTGAGGCCAACGTGCTAATCACTACACTACTGTGCTGCTCTAAATAAGCATCCATATGAAAATATATGTTAGAAAATGGAAAACCTAAGAATTTTACACAGTAATGTATGCTAACAGCATGGTTGTGTTACTGTTTCTTTCTTTTCTTTCTTTCTCTTTCTCTCTGTCATTCAGATCAGTGCCGTTTCAGAGGGCTCATCACCACAGATCAGGGTCTGATGACCTCAGATTAAAGCATGCATAATAGCAGCATAGTGTCCGACAAAATGCTTAAAGATAAAATTTGCACTGTGAATACTTTATAATATCTGAGGATTGTAAACAAAACCATCAATATTAGATTGAGGTTTTAAAAACTTTGGATTGTTTGCATATGTAGCATGAGCGACCTCTAGTGGCTGAACTCCAGAACTGGAAACTTCAGAGTACCTTATAATAATAATAAAAAAGAAAAAAAATAAATAAAATGAAAAAAAATAAAATAATAATAATAATAATAATAATAATAATAATAATAAAGGCTTACACTGCATAATAAACGTAATTATTGATAATGTCAATATTTTATTTAAAAAGAAATGTGTTAAATGCTAAAATTTATGTGGGTCATTTGCAGTTGTGTGTGTGTGTGTGGGGGGGGGGTGTTGGTGAGTCTCCTCTTGCACAAAGTTTCCATGGAAAAATGCAGTGTTGTCCTTTATCCAAATTTAGCATTTATCTATCAATCAATTTTTGCCACTAAGCGTATGACACCTCACATGACCTTTAGCAAACTGTGGATGCATAAGGGTACTGAGAGGTATGCAGTTATTGTCCATGTCTGTCATAGATCATAAACCAGACTGTTACATCTTAATGCAGACCAGTAAAGATATAATTGAATGAAGCCTTAATGCACTCATTTAGTCACGTAATTCTACTAAGGTTGCAGGGAAGCTAAAGCCACAGTTTACAGTGGGCGAAGGTGGGGTACAACCCAAAACAGCTCTCCAGACCATCACAGGGCAACAAACACACAACCATTCACACTAACATCCACACATAGGGGCAACTTGGAACCACCAATTAGCCTAATGTGCATGTCTTTGGACTGTGGGAGGAAACCGGAGTACCCCGAGGAAACCCACCCAAGCACGGGGACAACATGCAAACCCCACATAGAAATGCCCGAGCCCAGAACTCGAACCCATGACCTTTTTGCTGTGAGGCAGACATGCTAACCACCATGCCTCTCTAAGTGCAGATAAACTTATTTACCTTCAGAATAAAGAAAAATTGGTCTTCTTTTGTTAAAGAGGCTTTTAAAGGAATTAATTACCTTAGGCCCATCATGGTGTCATGCCTGCTATGAAGATAGTTCATAATGATTGACTGGCTGTAAAAAGAGACAAAGTTAATATAAGTCACAGTCAAACAGACTGGTGTTTCCATGGTAACTGAAGCTCTATTAAGGTATGTCTCATAGGTATGTCTCAAGTTACGTTCCCTGCCTACTTGACCTCCATGGTCAAAGAAAAGCAACTAATAAAATTAACTCTCACAGCATGAGATGCATCTTCTTAGCAAATCAGACATGTTTATAACATCTGAAACTGATTAATTATTTTAGATATTTTTTACACTGAACCACTTTATACATTATTCCTTAATAATTTTAAAAGAAGAGAGTGAAAGGGAGAACATGTGCAAGAGAGAGAGAGACACACACACACACACACAGACAAAGCGAGAAAGAGAAGGGGGGGAGAGAGAGAGAGAGAGAGAGAGAGAGAGAGAGAGAGAGAGAGAGAGAGAGAGAGAGAGAGAGAGAGAGAGAGAGAGTGTGAGAGAGAGAGAATTTCTGTGCCATAAATTCATTTCTCATCTCAAATCCCTATACAGTCTTCAGCCTCTATAAACACATATTTAAAACTAATTTCATTAATAAATTAAATCTAATTTTACACTAATAAAAATAATGTATCCTTATTTCTTCAATTCCATGTAATTTATCTGAATGTACTATATTTTGCATATAAGATGAATGTAATATGCTGTAATATGCTGTACATCTATGGTACAGCATCCATGATACTGAATAAAAAAAAGTTTTACATATTGAGGACATGAGCAAGAGAATGACAGTGACAAAAAGAAATGCATTTGAGAGGAATGCAAATGATTTGGGAAACACAAGGTAATTAATTCTGATATTAACTTAACAGGATCTGCGAGAAGAAGCTGTAGGCATGTTTTTCAATTCTCTATTACAGTAATAATCAATGTTTGTAATGTTCTCAGATGAAAAATTAGTTTGTAATATTTTTCTATGTTTTAAGAATGAATTTATTCATTCATTCATTCATTTTATGAGCCACTTTATCCTAATTAGGGTCGCAGGAAGACTGGCACCCATCTCAGCCGACTCTGGGCAAGGGCAGAGTACACCATGGACAGCTTGCCAGGCAATCGCAGGGCAGAAACATGCTGACAGCAATGCCTACTCTTTATGAAAGTCAGCAATTTACATGAGTTACATGCCTCTCACCATAGACAGTGAGAGACATGGCTTGCCTTTGATAACCCAGTTAGCTGCACTGGTGGGGACAGCAGTGACAACCTGGTGACAGTGGGGCTTGAACCCCTGACGTTGGAATCAGTAATTCAGCAGAATTTAGTGCCAAAGAAATATTATGTATTATTTCTGATTTATTGGAAGGCAGGATAGTCCTTTTTTTTTTTTTTTTGTTTCATTTTCCAAGCCTCTTTATTCTACAAGGGTCAGAGGGATGCTGGATCCCATTTCAGCTGATTCAGGGCAAAGGCAGGGTACACCCTGAATAGCTCGACAATCCATTGCAGGGCCAACACACACAACCTTTCACACCTAGGGGCAAATTATAACAGCCAATTAGCATAATGTGCATATCTGTGGACTGTGGGAGGAAACCGGAGCATCCGGAGGAAACCCACATAAGCACAGGAAGAAAATGCAATCCACACACAGAAACGCATTCGAACAACCCAGAACTTGAACCCAGGACTTTCTTGCTGTGAGGTGGACATGTTAACCATGATGCTACATTGCCACCCAAAAGCATGATGGTGTACAAGTTAACATGTCAATTCATATGAAGTATTTGTTAAAGACACAAAACTAGATGTTCTAAGAAGCAAAAACAGAAAACGGAAGACCCCTTAGTGCTGTGATGATCACAATTAAGCATGATATTATTGCATTAAAGTAATGATGGGTGCCCTTATTTAAATAAAATAAAAAAGGTGTGGTTGGTGGTGTAGGTACAGAGAATCACCAAAATGATTTTAGTGACCACTGTTTGTCAGTCTCCTTAGAACATACATACATTTTATACATTCATCTCTGTACAGATTCGTACATACAGAGTATATGTTAGGCTCAATGCAGATTAGCACAAACACAGTAAAGATGAATCCAGATTAGCTTTCCAAATGAAGGTGCATTACTGAAAGTATTTTCAGGATTATACACCTGTAGCAGTGAGTAAAGAGAAAAGAATCTCAATAAATTATGAAATAATTATTTAAATCAGGTTACCCTACTATCACCTCCTTTGTGAATAGATTCAAGTTGGTCATCTCCGGAGCTTAAGTCCATCAGCCTGCAGAGAGAGAAACTTCAGTTTGAAGAAGTGGGTGAGTGCCATGGAGACCGTTTCCATCACTCCCTTGTAGTGTGAAAGGACACGTGGCAAACATAATTAGCCTTGCTCAGTGGTGATACACATCTACTGACATTCTGAACTCATTTCCAGGGCAAATTAAAAACTAAAAGGGCACCAGAGAGAATGCAGCACTTTCAAAAGTATGCCCAAGGTGGCATTTTAAGGTCGTGTTAAACTCCCCTGTAACTCCCATCGCTTTCACTTTGAGTAATTAAAATGATATTTTGGAAATGCCGTTGCTTATTTGTTTACTTCATGAGTCCAGGCGTTAGCTGTAGCCCAGAAAATGAGAAAATGAGGGTGCACTAAAGTTTGTTGCAGAAGATGATTTTAGCTAATTTCTCCTTCTTTTTTCTTTTTCTTTTTTTTTTTCTTTTGTTTTTTGTCTTTGTTCTTGTGGAACAGCATAGTGACATTCTTGTATAAATCAACTACATTAACAACCAATCTGTACATAATGTGACTAAAATAAAAATGCATCTTTTAAAGGAGTGATTAACCACCCAGACAGCTCTAAATATTATATACATTCATTATGTGAATCCACTATCATATCACATATTATTTATTTGAAGTCATTTTTTTTCTGTTACAGTTACTCAATTTAACACTGTTTACATAGACTCATAAAATTAGAAAAAAAAGGCATGTTATTTCAGGGATTTTTAACAACCCTTCTCATATTAAGGGATCTAAGATGTCAGTTCCACTGTCACTTCTCATTTCTGTCACACTGTTCAAAATATGGAGTTGATTTAATTAAAACATCATTAAGCAGAAGTAAATTAGAATTGTCATGAGAAATAAGTTGGGAAAAAAAATCTAAAACTGTTGAAATTTTTTTTTTCTCATGTGAACAATACTACATTTATATATATACATAATATACATAATAAATTACTAAACCTGCCACATAATTATGATGTTTTTAAATGGAAAAGATATCAAATTTCAGAAGGTAGAAACCTCTCACAGTATTTAGCAGAAAAATACATAACACAAATGAGAATGTGTATAACTTAAAATAATACACATAGTCTATTAGATTCAGAAAAAAATACTTTATTATCAGATTTTATACAGTGATATACTGCACTGAACACCATGAGTCAGTTACACAGTTTGCATACATATTAGTATTGTACATGTTGTTCACTGAACAATAACCATGTAAGACTGATTCACCTCTTTAACTGAGCAACCAATCAATGCAAGGCTATGGCCTGATATTTCTGATAAGACAGAAAATTCACACTGTGGCCAAATGGTATGTAATGTTCACAGTTTACTTAATATGATTGTCAAAAATGGTATAATAATAATAATAATAATAATAATAATAATAATAATGACATGGAAAATGTGAGTCAGTGTTGCAATTTGTTACCTTTGACCTTCATACATGTGAACTGTGCATCAAGTTATCCTAACAACACAATAGTGAGAACTAATTCATCCCATGATACACACAGAAGAATACACTCTTAGATGAAACACCCCCTCATGAGTTCATCAAGGATGTGTAGTAGAGCACTTCAAACGTTCCAAGCTTCCATGAGTTCTGCTTGCAGTTTTTTCAGACTGATTGTAAGAGTCCACATACAGAAGAACCTTTCAGTAACCAAAGTGTCCTTAAATGTTTTGTTTTGTTTTGTTTTGTTTTTTCTAAATGTGTAATCAGTATCAAACAAACCATTAGTCTGTTTACTATCAGAATGTTTGTTCATTTATCAATTTACCAAAATGCTTCATCCTCCTGGGGTCATGAGGAAACTGGAGTCTTTGAGCTGCTCGACTCTGAGCGGAGGCAAGGTACAACCTTGACAACTCTCCAGTCCATTACACTGCCAACACACAAACTTTCGCACTCAAACTTAGGGGAATATTGAACACGTTTGGAACTTTATTTTACTTGACAAACTAAGGGGAATTTGGAACAACCAATTTGCTTGATGTGCATGTTGTTGGACTGCTGAAAGAAGCCTGAGTACCCAAAGGAAACCCATGCAAGCATGGGGAGAGCGTGCAAACCACACAGAAACGCCTTTGCTGAGCCCTGGACTCAAATCCCAGGATCTTCTTGCTGTGAGGCAGATGTGTTATGGATGTTTAAGGTGACCATTGCAACTTCAATATAATTAACCACCCCCCCCCCCCCCCCAATTGAGTCGTTTCCGATTCCCACCAGTAAAGTATTGTCTTTCCTATCACAAGACTATCACCAATATGGGAGGGGCGTAAGCATGCACATGACACCTCCATGACGTGCAATGCTACCGCCCGCCTCTTTTCAAACTGCTGCGCTTGGGTATTTGGAGGTGGCCTAACACACTCAGAGGGAAAGCACTATCCGCCCCCTCATACGAATGAGATCACAGACGCCCATGATTGGCCGGTGATCAGCGTGACTGACAAGTAAGTGAGTGTATGCCATCCATCCCTCCCGTGAGAGCTCAGCCAATTAACTCCCATGGACTCCTGGTCATGGATGGCTGTGGCATCAACCCGGATGTGAACCTGCAATCTCCGAGTTGAAAGTCGCACACCTTGTTGATGTGCCACTCGGGAGCCTCAATGAACCTTCTTTATATTTTTTTCCCATTTATTCTTTGTTTCATCCTTACTCAGGGTAACCATTGGTCAGAATTACTGGAGAGCTTTTATACTGGAGCAATCTTTTACAACTCAGGGTGTTACAAGGTTGTTGTTTTTTTTAAATCATACAGTAGCAATTTGCCTCAACTTATTTTTTTGCATGAAGACTCGACAATGTGAAAAAAACCTGAGTAGTTAGACAACCAGACTTCTTTAATTTACCATATTGTATTTAGGTTCATTAACTGATGAGTTGTTGATCTCTGACAATAAACCAGTTATGCCATTCCCTGCTGGAATTTAAAGCTTTCCCAATCTGACCCATGGTTTATTAGCCACAAACATACAAACATGAAAGACATAAACCAAAAAAGTGCTTCTACGAGCAAACTGGGTCATGGGATGCAGACCATCCTGATCATAAACCTAATGTGTCTGAAAAATGAGAGCAGTATGATTTGAATAAATAGGCTCTGCTTTGGTTGCAATTAATCTCTCTGGCCTTCTAGCTTCACTGCTTTTCCTTTCATCAGACTTTCTTCCCCTCCACATGTTTTGTCCACCATCTTACATGCTGTTCTCCACTCATTCCCCACTCCTTTTCACTATTCATTGTATAGGTCATTATTGATGACCTCAGTACCTGTTTCATCCCTTGGGTCATAACTGCTGGGGGAAATGAACTTGCGTTTCTTGCCAAAGGTGGAGAAGGTGTTGTGGACATCAAGCTCACTACGATTACTGGGTCGCAGGGTACAAAGGGCAGATGGTGTCCCAGGAATATAGACATTGTGTTGATAGTCAGGTGGAGGATGACCATGTGATTGACCTGAAGGTTGCTGCTGCTGGGGGGGTTTTGTGGGGGTGTAGCGAGGTGTCCATGCCCGCTCAGGAAGTGCTGTCACAGGGGAAGACATCTTGCACTCTGGCTCAGTTAGAAGGGAAGAGAAATCCGATAATTATTAAAGATATTCTCTTGATATTGGAGTAATCCCATAAAGTATAGAAAACTATAACAAACAATAAAGACTACAATATCCACTTTGAATTTGCCTTCATGTTTTCCTTGTGTGTACAGAAACTCTATTCTACATAATTATCCCAATAAATTACTTTCAAGATAATCCTTTGAATTTTAATTATGCTTTGCTGCCTAACACTAAACTGGGTCATAACAGTAGTGTGGTAGAAAACAGTTCAATGAATATTTTTTAAAAATTACTATTACTGCTATAACTCATATCCATAAAATATCCACTTGCTTTCAGGAATCACAAAGTTTAATGGAACAGAGAAAATCCCACTGGATTAAATTTCAATGTGCAATAATAGACACTGTGTACATATAAGACTGAATTGTACGTCCTCGCTAAATAGGCCAGTGAATGTTCCAGTTACCTTTAAGTCGTGTTCCCCATGTCCAGTACTGTCCTGCAGTCACTGGACTAACGTAGTTCTCAGAATCAGTCTGCATGACCTTTCTCATAAGGGTGCCATCCATATTAATTGAGTTGTAACTGAAAAGCCACCAAATAAATCGTTCTGATTATTATACTGGATATAACAGATAGATATTATACAAGAAGCCCAAACATTGTGCTTTTTCAGTGGTTCATTAAACTGAGTATTTCCTCCAGTGTCCATAACTTTTATCCAATTCATTAATTCAGTTGGGCTCAAGTGAACTTTTAAAGAATAAATTAGGCTTTACAAATGCATGGGATATGACTTAAGAATAGAGCGGTGCAGTAGTGTAGTGGTTAGCACCCCCGCCTCATAACAACATGGTCCTGGGTTTGAGTCCCAGGCTCAGTGAGGGCATTTCTGTGTGGAGTTTGTATGTTTTCCCCATGCTTGTGTGGGTTTTCTCTGGGTAATCTGGTTTCCACCCACAGTCCAAAGACATGTACATTAGGCTGACTGACTGTTCCCAATTGCCCCTAGGTGTGAGTGTGAGTATGAATAGTTCATATAATGTGATGACATGAATTAAGGGTCTTGATACTGTGCAGTACAGTCTAGGGATCATAGATCATGGGCATTTAGCAGGGGCTTTTGTTTCCTTCCTTTATGCATTAAATCGTTTAATTATATTATGCACTAGATATGATGAAATGTTAAAATCCACTCCTCTCTTACTTTGAAAAACATTGTTTTTCATTTTGTCATACATTTGTTAATAAACTGCAGATGATGGTGTTTCTAATCAATCATCATTTAGTTGTTTTTACCTCTTTGCTAGCTCTACATTGCCCCCTTCCCAGCCTTTTTTGGAATGTGTTGTAGGCCTGAAACACAGGAAGGAATGTATATTAACATAAGTTAATAAAATAAATTTGTGTGTGTGTGTGTGTGTGTGTGTGTGTGTGTGCGTGCGTGCGTGCGTGCGTGCGTGTGTGTGTGTGTGTGTTGCAAAGTTACATTTTCAGAGTTGAGGTTTGGTTCTTTGTCAGAGGCCAGTTAGTATTGTCTTGTTTTAACTGCAAGACAAAATGCAATTTGAAATGCTGAAGACAACTGTCCTAAAGGCTTTCTCTAATCATTCATTCATTTATTTGTTGAACCACTTAATCCTACTAGGGTCTTGGTGAGGCTGTATGCTGTCTCAGAAGATGGGGTACACAGTGAACAACTTGCCAGTCCATCACACTCACTCCTAGGGGCAATATGGAGCGGCCAATTATCCTAATGTCTTTAAATTGTGGGAGGAAATCGAAGTACCCAAAGGAAGCCCACACAAGTATGGCGAGAACATGCAAACTCCATACAGAAACAGACTGTCCAAGCCCGAGACATGAACCCAAGACCTTCTTGCTGTGGGGTTGACATGTTAACCACTACCCTACCATGCTACCCCCTTTCTTTATTCACGATGTTACAAATATTCATTTTTGATTGCAGAGATTAAAAAAACTGGCTGCTAACTGGAAGGTTGGGAATTCTAATCCCAGCACAACCAGACTTCCAAGCAAGATCCTCATGGGCCTTTAATCTTTAAACTTCACTGGAATTCTGACAGTGTTATTATAGTAATATGTGCACGACTCATGACTGCCATCTTGTGGCCAAAAGTATGAATTATCAGATTTTTGAGAGTAAATTCAATTGTAGTCGACACGTTCAAGTCCTGTCTGTTTCATATTCGTGGGCTGAAGCGCAGCGAGGGAGGAAGAGCAAAGTCGCTGTTTGAAACAGTCTGATTCCGCGCTCTATTAATTCTCTTAGAGCTGAGATGTAAGCAAGTTAATAGATTAGTTATTCATGATGCTTTACCGAAACTAATTAAACTGCCGACGGGATGAAATGAGATAAGATATTAATCTTCAGAAAGATCCACACCAGACAGAGCATTAATTATAAAACAAAAATACCCTTAATCGTTCTGTGGTTTAGACTCACGTGCTTATTTTTTCACCACTGGTGTGCTTTTTAATAAAAGCTCTGAGACTGATGTTTTCCGAAACTTTAAAAGAGCTGCTAACTCTACTGATATGAGAAACATGAGTGTCCTTCATAGCTGTTTGCTCATTTAAAATTTATCTTCAAAGTGTTAAAGTTTAATAAAGCCTATTTAAAAAACCTATTAACATTTCCGCCACCTTATATCAGTCAGGATGAAAATATCCTGTTTTAAATATAACCTCATGTGGCCTTGTCATTAATAATAAATTAGACCTAGCCTATATTAAGGATCTTTACAGTCGGATAGTTCCATCTAGCGGATTTAAAATATAGCTCAAGTGCAATCTCTCTCTCTCTGTCTCTCTCTCTCTCTCTCTCTCTCTCTCTCTCTCTATATATATATATATATATATATATATAT
>JAQMYF010000007.1:20990171-21010299 GCA_030014195.1 Neosilurus mollespiculum
ACACACACACACACACACACACACACACACACACACACACACACACACACACACACACACACACACACACAGAGGCATATGCACACAGTCTTAAGTTCATACTAGCTTTCAGGCAGGAAGAGAAGGAGAGATTTCAAATGTAGTCTCTCCTTTATTTAATGCCTGAGTCTTTTTTTTTTTCATTCAATTTAAATCTCGAACCCCTCTAAATGATTCCAGAACATTCATTCTTCTCTCACAGTCATATTTTTATGATTCTTGTTCTGGGAATCCTGAGTGAAACCTATGCCATGTGTAAGTGAGGACTGTCTTGATAAGAGTTTGGTTAGGAGACTATAGAGTCAGGTGTCCCCATGTTTTGTTGACGGTTGTTAGGTGTCAGTTTTTCAGCTTCGTTAGTCCATATAAAATGAATTCAACTCATCGCTGCATCATATTTACGCACGGTTTAGCATGTCAGCACCATGCTAAAGTCAAGGCTCTGGTGGGGAATAGCACATTTTTGGTATAATTGCTTGTCCAGTTTAGATCCTGTTTACTGGAGTGTGCTACAGTAAAACTTAGCTTAAAATGCTTATCTTCAAAAGAAAAGCACTCCACATTTAGCCAGTGAACTGGGGTTGGACTTTCCATCCACATCAGGTCCTGTTGGCATTAACATGGTTTCATTAGTTTGTTTCTTAGCAGGTCCTGATTTAAACATTATCATGGTCCCATTTCCTGGGATGTAGTCTAGGGCTGTCTTGTGTTGCGAGGCCCTGATTTAATGTTAGCATTGTCCCTGAAAGGGACAGTGGGTTTTTAGCTTTGGTGAAGCGTAAGTTAGCGTGGTCGCGCAGCACGGACTCTTTTGCTCCTCTTGCTCACAGTGGTGAACCGAAACGGCATGTGGTCCGGCTGCTCTCCTGGAGGAAGTCGCTTCATAAAATGAACATCTTGCTGATTTAGAAGCGTTTGTGGGCCACGACGAGGGCGCCCCCTCTTGGTGAAGCCCACGTACCAGTCTTTGTAACGTGCTGACATTAATGCTGTGTAGTTGTTTTCAAGCACCATCTCAATAAAGACACAGTCCTCACTGCGATTACTTGCCTTCTGAGAAAATCCAGAAAAAAGTCATTGAGAGAGAGATTGAGAGAGAGAGAGAGAGAGAGAGAAAGAGAGAGGGAGAAGGTAAACACTTGTCAGTTGAACATGAACTCAGATTGTCCACACTGACAATGAAATGAAGTTTGGCATAACATTGAGATGTATCACCTTGCCTACAAGTTTGCCCCTGCGATTCATACACAGGTAGTAGTTGGTCTCTTTCCCTCTGATTCGCACCTGGCTGCCGAAAGTGTCTGCCTCCACTACAAGCTGGGCTTGTGAAGGGACAGAAAGACAGGCATACAGACGTTTCAAAAGATATACAGAACACTGACAGTGAACACACAGTGACAAGTTATAATGTACAATTACAATTGTTATAATGACAGGATGATGCCATGCCAAATGTTACATCCGGTCACCCAGATAACATTTTGTTTATCATAACAGAATTGTATATTTTTGGGCAGGATTTGGCTTAAGGGAAAACAGCATTTTCAACAACATCTCCATTTACCTCATCGACATATTTTTATGTACTGAGAAAAGAAGCGAAAACTGAGTTACACAAACGGACCTCAAGGAAGTTGAATGTTTACTCACAACACATTATTTGTCATGAATTCTTCAGTAAAATGTATTTACAAATTGGATGATGGAGATGGAGCTACTTTTCCAAATATATTGAGGGGTCCTGTATAATTGTAAAGTGTCAGTGTAGTAAATTTGGATAAAAATCCATCTCCATATGAACAGCCATGTCTGTCAAATCCTAAGAGCTTTATTGTTAAATATTTTTTGACAGTTATAAAACTACTCTAACATTCACAAATTTTTTTTAATTCTTCACCTACTTGTTCAGCTTTACTAACCACTTTAACTTTGTCAGAGATTCAGAGCATATCCTGGGAATACAGTACCTGAAATGAGGTAGAAATATACCCAGTCCAGCTATACAATGAAATACTTGCCCACAGTAAGAGAGAGAAACTTCAGGTTTATAACCACTGGAGTATTTCCTTAAGTTGTAGTATTACAATAATCCTAAGAATGTGTAAGGTTACTGCTTCAGGTAACACATTCACCCTTTCCCCCCAAACATAAACATTAAGTTAATTTCAGATTGGTTGTTCAAGATGGCTTGAGTTTAGGCAATGGATTTGAGAACTGTCGTAAATACCACAGACAGACTGAATAACTAGCCTTTAATGATTGCTTTAAATCTATAATGATTGACTTGCTGTGATAACTTTAACACTGTTAGCAATAGCTGTAGAAAAGAGAGCAGAGGTAAATCTACTGAAGAGATCAAACCCTGATACTTTTAATGCTGTAAACACCACTGAGGCTAAAAGTGGTATAAGTTGTTAAAGAATAAGCCATAAGACAAAAAATATATACTATACTTAGTGACATTTTAAGCATATACATACGTAATATGGACCATCTTAAATGGAATAACAGTAGTGGTCACGGGGCGGCACGGTTAGCATGTCCACCTCATCGCAAGAAAGTCATGGGCTCAAAGAGAGTGTTTCTGTGTGGAGTGTGCATGTTCTCCCAGTGCTTGCGTGGGTTTCCTTTGGGTATTCCGGTTTCTTCCCACAATCCAAAGACCAGCACATTAGGATTACAACTGGCTATTCCAAATTGCCCACTAGGTATGAGTGTGAGTGTGAACATCGGCACTGTGATGAACTGGCGAGCTGTTCAGGCTGTATCTCTCCTTCACCCATAGTCGGCTGAGAGGGGCTCTAGCCTCCCTGTGGCCCGAGTAGGAGTAACTGGTTCAGCAAATGAATAAAAAAAAATAAGGAGTAGTGGTTATATTTTTAAAACTTTGCCATGTCCATTTTTTAACAGGGGACAAATAAAGGTTGATGAAAACAAATTTACCTTTCCTCAATTATCTACTTATTACAGTGAATACTATGAGAACTCCCAACCATTCTCTGACATGATTTATCATAATACTGACCGTATATGTATAGTATAATATCGCCCAGCCATAAGTGGCCTGTTAACCTTTTTTAAGTCACCTATTTATTTTGTCCTGAAAAGATCATGTCAGGTAATGATGTGTGTAACAATCTATTTCCTCCCAAGTGATCATTTTAATATCAAAGTCAGTCAGTAAGTGCCATCATAGATGTGTGTGTGTGTGTGTGTGTGTGTGTTTGTGTGTGTGCCTGTTTACAAAGGGTTGTGTCTGTTTAAAAATAAACCCCTAAAACAAGATCATAGATGACCTTTTACGAGTGCACGGGTCAGCACTAATCAATAAGCTCTTTCTCTCACTCCCTTTTCTCTTCCCCCAGCCCTTGGTATCCCTCTCCATCTTTTTATTTTATCCCATTATTTCCTGGTAGAATTGAATGAGTTGCTGATGGAAGTACTTAACAAAGTCTTAAAATACAGAAGATCAGAAAAAAAAATCCTAAATGAATACTAAGTAAACGTATTAGCCATCAATACTACAGTAAAGTCACCTAGGTGGGTAAATATCATCTTTCAACTCCCTCTGCCATTGATTGTGTGGCTTTGCAGTGCATCACAGAGCATCCAGAGAGAGTGGGGGAGGATGGATGGAGGGATGGAGAGATGGATGAAGAGAGGTGAGATGAGGGGTGAAAGTGAAAGAAGGGGAGAGGGAGAGGGGGAGGACATGGTCAGGATGCTGCTGAAAACCATTCGGGGAGGGAAAAACCCACAGGCGAAACACAGGATCAATGGAGAGATCAATGCGGAGATGAGCTGCTAACACACTAACACCCAGCGCTGAGTTTGCTGTATCCATCTCTCACTCCCTCTTCCTCTCTCTTTCTTTCATTCTTTCCACACACCCCCCCCCCCTTCATGAATCACAGTGTCAGCAGTCGCTGAGGTGTTTGTTTTCCACACAGAACTTCCTCACTACCTTTTTCCTTGCTGTATGTGTGTTTCTGTGCAACAGAATAAGCAAGATATTCGTCTTCGAGTCGATTTGCCAACATCTTGTCTGCAGATACATACTTTTCCTTCTAAGACACTATTTTTCTGTTCTTTTCTGTACTGTGTGAATGGGATTGAAGAAGACAGACATAGTTAGACAGAAAAGGGGAAAGAGTGAAAGAAAGCCAGAGGGAAAAAAGTGAATGTAGGGGTAAATTAGGGGTGAATTAATTGAGCAAGTAATTAACTGTGATAGCATATTTATTTCTTAGCTATTTGGTATCTAATTGCATTTATATTTAGCAACTTAAACTTCAGATACTTAATTTCTGTGACAGAGCAGTAATTGTAAATTGGCTACATAACTGCACTAAAGAATTGTCATTTCAATATTGCACCAGTTGCATTTATACCTTTAGCGATTACTGTCTAACCCTGGAGCAAGACAATGATCCAGAGCCACTTGTGCACACATGTATGTTGTTACCGAATTTGTCTCCGTCCTCTCCGCGTGCACTAATCCTGCGGCCAAGCACTTGGACATGTTTGCAGCTGGTACGACTGTAGAGCTGGTAGACGCGGGGCTGTCGCCGGCTCATGGGGTCTCGTGCACGAGTCTGATTCTCCACATGCATGCTGAAGTTCACGCCATCAACTCCGAACACCTGCAGGCAGAAACACATACATGCAGGTGTCTTATCTTTCTTCCGTCCTTGTATCTCACTTTTCTCACAAAGGTAGGTTCTGACAATTGAGCCTCTCAGAACAGGGAATTCTAGTTTCCATCCTGTGGATTTACTACTAAAATAGTTTAAAGCTTCCCATGCTCATAAAAAGGAAATCCAATATAATTCAAATCAGTGCTTTGTTTGAATCATTTATACATGGACAGAAAGATAGAGAGGTAAATAGGTTGCACTTCTATAGCCTCCACTGAAGAAGTACATACTTATACAAGGTTTTATAAATTCTTAAATAATAATAACAACATTCATTCATTTACCTAAAGGGCAACACACACACACACACACACACACACACACACAGAGGGAGGGCAATTTGGAACAGCCAATTAGCCTACTGCACGCCTTTAGACTGGGAGGAAACCAGAGCACCAGAAGGAAACCCACGCAAGCACAAGGAGAACATTCAAACTCCACACAGAAAAAAATAGCCCAGGAATTGAATACAGGACCTTCTTGCGGTGAGGTGGACGTGCAAACCACTACGCCACCATCACAACAATTACTATTTATTTATTTATTTATTCATTTTCTAAGCCACTTAATTCTCATTAGGGTCGCAGGGAGGCTGGTGCCTATTTCATCCGATGCCAGGCGAAGGCAGGGTACACCCTGAACAGATCGCCAGACCATTACAGGCCCAGCACATATACAACCATTCACACTCACACCTAGGGGCAATTTGGGGCAGCCAATTAGCCTACTGTGCCTGTTTTTGGACTGTGGGAAACCACAGTACCTGGAGGAAACCCACGCAAGCACGTGAAGAACTCTACACAGAAACCCTGAGACCAGGAATTGAGCCCGGGACCTTCCTACTGTGAGGCGAATGTACTAACCACTGCGTTACCACCGTGCCACCCCACACTTATTATTATGGATATATAATTTCCTGATGTATTAAATTAAATAAGTTACAACTTTACTCCAACAGTAAACATGTTGATTCTTCACAAAATGACAAAGTTGTTTTACTTGCTTAACTATAATTAATTAAATGGTCCAATCTAAAAATATTAACTGCAGTGGCTATAAACACATCCACCCATCCATCCAACACCCCCACCCCAACACACACACACACACACACACTTCAAATCACCTGCAGAGGATTGCACATCACCAGCATCATCTGGATACACCTGAAAGAAGAGAGCAGAAAAAAGAATTTAAAAATCTGCGTAAACAACTGAATGATGGCTTTTAAAATCTCAAGATCTCATGTAATCTCTGATCTTAACTGCCTCCACTTGTGTTCTAATCCACACACCTACCTAATTTATCCTCAGTGGATCAGAGCCTAAAATAACCTCCAGCTCAGGAAAAAAAAAAAGAAAAAAGAAAAAAAAAATTCTTATACTGCCAAGGAGCAGTAAGACTGGATTTGTAGAATACCCCAGCCCTGTTCTGGCCATGCCATCTACGACCAGCTCATGAACCCTTTTTCTAACTGCACTCACATGGTGATAAACATGACTCTAAAGGTTGATGATGAGAGTGGTTTAATTGGAACACACCCTAATGACTCCTACAATACATTAGGGAGTTCTCACCAATTCCTAACCTCTTGAAGTTATCCTGCCTTAAGAGCATTTGGCTAGATCTTAAAGTTATAAACAATAAGATCACAACTCCGTCTCTACCTCCCAGTGAGCTGGATGCTGAATCTGTCAGAATGCTAAATGCCTGATAATCTCCTTATTCATCTCCGCAGCACAGGAGGTGGGTGGGAGAGAAGGGAGTATGCCTTGATTTTGGATGCAGCCCTGTTCTCTTTTCCCTATCCGTCTGCCATCTTTAATCTCTTCACTTTGGGAGAGGAAAAAGTTGACATTTGAGGCATTGCTCACATTTATATGGAAACTTGGACAGTGTTTTGTGCGAGAACCATTTGTGCTGTGTTAAGAGAGAATGGGGTAGTTCAGAGCAAGGGTGAAGCGAGCGCTTGCCAGGAGCCTAGCAGAGCTCAAACAGTTGCTTTCAGGTTCTCGTCAGGGTGCGTGAGCCGAACAGCTTTGTGTGAAACATCAGAAATTGTGACAACAGCCTTAAAGCAACTCTTGGCTCGAATCCAGTGGTTGTCTAAAACAGATGTCAGAGGCATAGTTGAAAGCATGTTTGAAGCAGAACAAGAGAAGTAGAATAGCTGGTATCTGTTGTAAAAATACCATATAAATGTCAGAAATGTAGCCCAATAAACTCCCTTAAAGGTATACTTTCTGATTTGGAAAAGGCAGAGATTACACTAGGTGCTCTAAAACTTTAATTAAAAACATATAAAAAATAAATGCACAGTGCACCGAATATTGACTCACTCACTCGTTTGCCAAACCCCTTAATCCTACTAGTCGCAGGGAGTCTGGAGCCTTTCTCAGCTGATACTGGGTAAAGAAGGGATACACCATGAAAAGCTCACCAGACCATCGCAGGACCAACACACACAACCATTCACACTCAGATCCACACCTAGGGGCAATTTGGAACAGCCAATTAACCTAACTTGCATGTCTTTCAACTGCGGGAGGAAACCAGAGTAACCTGAGGAAAACTACACAAGCACAGAAAGAACATGAACTCCACACAGCAATGTCCAAGCCAAGGATTCGGACCCAGGACCTTCTTGCTTTGAGGCAGACATGAGAACTAATATGCCACCATATATTGAGCATTATGATTATTTCCTGCTTTCCAGTATATTAAAAAAAACTGTAAAGCATTGATGTGTCAAAGAAAAAAATGGTTTGGATTAACAACCAATATTTCAGCTGCTTTTGGATCATCCTAATGGAAAGATTGACCATAACATCCACAGAGATGAGAGCTCAGAATGCTCAAAGAACATTTCATTTAGTATTAAAAAATTTCAAAATCATAATAACACTTTACAAACAGTTCAACTCTTCCCCACAATACAATCCTAGGTAACTTTTGAATACACCATGGTGGCCCCCCAAATTTACCACAGAATCAGGCTCTTTATTTATAAAGTAGGATTGTTAATTTTTTGCAACCTTCTTTCAAACAAATCTACCAACTTTTTCAGCAGGTGTTAGCAACTGTCCTATACTCGATCTGACTCTGTCTGAGTTGAGAGATCAGGTTTGTTTGACTCACCACAAGTGTATAAACCCTGGGCACCACGGTGGCATAGTGATTGGCATGTTCGACTCACAGCATGAAGGTCCTGGGTTTGAGTCACGGCATCAGGTGTTTCTGTGTCAGTATACATGTTCTCCCCGTTCTTGCATGGGTTTCCTTCCACAGTCCAAAAGACATGAACATTAGGCTAACTGGATGTTCCAAATTGGTCCTGGTGTGAATGTGATTGGTTGTGTGTTTGTTGCCCTTCGATTGCCCTTCGATAGTCTTCGATAGAACTGTTTAGGGTGTACCCCACCATCGCCGTGTCGTCTGAGACAGGCTCCAGCCACCCCGTGACCCTAATAGAGGACTAAAAGGTTTTAGTTTGCTGTTTTCTATTCTATTCTTGGTGGTTTCTTTTCAAGTAACACCTTTTGATATGCAAATGATCATGTCGATTCATGATGAATATTCAAAGTAGTCTATGACATCATCTGGTGACATCTGGTGACATTTGAGCAGGCTAAGTTACCTTCCAACACTGCTTTAAGTCAGTATGTATGGCATTCTCGATACAGCATTGAGTTTAGTGTTATAAAGTTATATTTGGCACTCATTCTGTATGAGTAACCTTATAGTATTAAGATCACAGTCTCAGAACAATAATAAAACTGGGTTCTTTGTCTTGTGGATTACATCAGTGAGGAACAACATTAGTTCAACTATTGTGTCTTTTTTCATGAAAACAGATTTACTGTTCACATGGCAGCCTCTCTTAGGGAAGCATCAGTATCCTCTGACCTAATCTTCAGGGTCCTAAACCCTGTCACTTCTCTTCCAGCCTTCCACAATATTTTTTGCTGAAATCAAAGCAGATCCTCAAAAGCATCATAGCTGCATCATCATTTTAAATAATGCATAAAAGCCACCATAATAAACTTAATTTAGTTATAATATCTTACAGCTAAATCAGAGTTAGTTGTGCGGTTTCAGAAAGAAGTGATTAATACATGATCTGAATGTATAACCATTCTAGGTATATTGGCTTGTTCCTGCTGTGATCTGCTCTGGTTAGAAATAGGCAGGGTGTGTAGTGTGCTCTAATGAAGTGTATCGGAGTACATGTGCCAAAGATGTGTGTGCTGAGGCTCCAGGGATGTGTTATGTACACTGCAAGTGTGAGTGTGCACACATGTTCCATAATGCTATGTACTATGTAAGTACACACTAGAGATGGGTGTGCCTTGCGTAAGTACCCCCTACAAGAGGAAAACCTGAGGGCAAATGCATAATCCCACTGCCCTGCTCCTGGCAACTTGCTACATATAAACAAACCCTAAGAACATTTCTACTTCCCCTCCCTTTTCCTCTTTCCTCTTCCCTGCCGTCATGTACTTCACTTGTCTGGACCCTGTTTTAATTTTTTTATATCCTTTTACTCACAGCTATCAGTTAATCAACATTAAGCCGACTATATAATCAGGTTCTCTCTCATCCCCGCTTTCATTGTATATTGGCTTCTGATGTCAACACCCACATAGACAGAAACATTTATTTGTATTTTTGCTCTAAAGAAAATACTAATACTTTATAAACAGTATAACTCATTTTTCAAAATTCTAATTTGTTTACTGGTGATGCTGTGAACAGCCATGTCGATTTGAAAATCACATGCTGAACTGGGCTGAGGAGAATTTCCAGACTTTCCCACTAGAAATTCTAAGTTCAGATTTGTTGTTTTTTCTAGTTTGAGTTCAGAAGTGTATGAGAACCTGGAAACAACTTGATAAATGGCATCACTGTTTCATATTTTCTTCTTACAAATGACCTCTGACCTCCTTCCCCTTTTGATTATATCGAACAATGTACAACGGTACAGCAAAAACTCAATAATTTTCTCATTATTTTCAATTCCAAGAGCCATACCCAATAACTGAGTACCCATTCTGAATTTGGTTACACTTCTTAACAGAAAACTAAGAACACGACAACTATTGGGTTACAGCAACAGTGTCAGCAAAAGTAAGTAGTGTCTGATAATATTTCCAAGTTAACTGAAAACCCAGATTTGGATTAGTCACCATGACATACTATGGGATACCATACTGCTGGGTGTACATTTACTATGGAAGTGAGAATCAATGAATACACAGGATATTTTCAGAAAAATGTTCACAGTAGCAGTAAAAACATTTTCTAAAGAACATTAAGTTGAAAACAATGACCTTATATGAAATGTACATAGATTGATATATGATATTGTTTTCTGTATATAACTGGCCAAAACTCTCACATAAAATCACAGGGAGATGACACACCTTCACTTTGGTCATTTTTACCATTGGTAAAGGTAAGGACGTTTTGCACTTTAGTTGATAACATTTCCTACAGAAAGGATTACTTATATGTGCTCGGTAATGGAAAAAGATTTTTTTATTATTCTTTTAAAAAGCACACAAATAATGAAATTCATACACTATCTTTAGTCACTGATTTCAACTTAATGCATAAAAGGCTGTCTTTCTATAGAAAATGTCCTTACCGTTACTGTGTACATTTTTCTGAAAATGGCCCACATGTGAGAAGGGGTGTTCCTTAAGTGGATGCCTTTAGGTAGCTCTGTAGTTCCAGCAGTATTGCAATACTGGAACTCCAGTCATTCTTTCACACTCATATTCAGCTCATTACTAGCGTAATCGGTCACCAAGCAGTTAACAGTGGGATTCCTAATCAATTACGGCATAATCTCTTTCACTTGTAGTGAATTGAGGCTTCACAGCACTATGAATTATATTTTGGCCAATGCGATATACCTGTGATTTATTTGGAATGATTCAACTGGACTTTGTTCCTTGTTTACATCCTGAGACCTCACACCTCATTATTACATCAATTCCATTCAGCTGGAGGAGAGCCGGCAAAAAGACATGAGGAGGAGTCCCAAAAAATTAGCAGAATGGAAAAGATATGAAAAGTGTTTCTCATCCTGTCATTTGTTAAAATCTTCATTCCTTGCTCTCCCTTTTGCGCTCATTTCCCTGTCTGGTTTAAGGAGAATGGGAAGACTCCCCCACGCTGTCCCAGCCACAAAGAGATATGAGAACGAGAAACAGAATGAGGGAAAATAAAAACTGAGAAACAATGTCGGCAGCTGGCAGCTGTAGAGAAGAAGACATATGCTGAACACACACTAAGACTCTCATACATGTAAGTGTAATCAAGAACATGCACACACAAGCCACTTCTCCTCACATCAGATATTTCTCTGCGTACACAGAACACACATTCATAACCCTTTAATACACTGTCTCTCACCTGAATTTGATCCATATTCCATTGTATCAGTCTATGTATTTAACCTGTAACCTCCAAAAATTGGTGTTTATGTGTTACACTTGATGCAGCGCTGACACACACACACACACACACACACACACACACACACACACACACACACTCCCATTATACTCAATGAACCACTTGAAAGTCATCAAAACTGTTTTTAATATCTAGTTTCTGTAGCAGCTGTGCTATTTTTACTACAGTACAATTTTAAAAATAGCCCTTTTTCAATTGGACCTTAATGAGTTCCATCTGACCAATAGGACAATTCCATTTGATATGAAAGGGACTTGGAACAAGAACAAAACTATGTTTAACTACGTTTACTTTTTCGTTTTCAGTCTTTTTTTTTCTTTTACCAGTACTCTTTTCTGTACTCTTTTGTTTTTTATGATAAAACAAAACCCTCACGACGGCAAGGTTTAGCCTATATAATCTTGTTCATTCATTCATTTACCGAACTGCTTACTCCCTACTAGGATTGTGGGGATGAGCCAGCTATGGGTGAAGACAGGGTACACCCTGAACAGCATGAACAGCTTACCAGTCCATCACAGGACCAATGCACAGACACAACCATTCACACCTAGGGGCAATTTGGAACAGCCAATTAGCCTGATGTGCATGTCTTTGGTCTGTGGAAGGAAAATGGAGTAAGTGAAGGAAATGCATACAAGCATAGGGAGAGCAGGCAAACACCACACAGAAATCCTTGCCAAGTCCAGGACGCAAACCCAGGACCTGCTTGCTGTGAGACGGATGTGCTAATCACTACACCACCCTTTCGATGCCACTTGTAATAATTTACAATTACCTTATCAGCGCATCTTAACTTATTCTCAAAGTACATAACACACACACACACACACACACACACGTTACAGAATGTGCATCACACCTGTCTCTATAACTGGAAATTGGACTTTGACTATACAATAGACCACAGACTAGACACTGAAGAAAACACTGTAACCCTCAAAATTGTACATAACTATTACAATCATCCATCCTTGTATACACCACCATTTCCGCCTAGACTGTATTTCATATTGAAATATGAATGCTATGACACAATAACACCTCTCTTATATACTGTATGCTCAGTTCAACACCTCCTTTCCCAGTCAGATATTCAGAATAATTATTTATGGGCAAACCCACTGCAGTGGCAGATTCCCAGAGTTTACTAAATCATGAAAATAAGTTTTAGAATGTTTTTTGGTTGATTTTTAGGATTCCCATCCTGAAACAGAGACAGACAGAAAGAGAAACAGAGGGAACCATTTGGATGTAGAGCCTCATTAGTAAGAGGAAGTTAAAGTGAGGGAGTATGAAAGAGGGAGACAGATGCCTCAGATGTTTGAATGGAGCTGCTGGAAAATCATCTGAATGACATGACTTCGTCTTGCTCGTCTCTTTCCATAATCTTCCTGATTCATACGGTCCTCGCACCATCCCATACTGGCCCAATCTGTGTTTGCACTTTGTCTGTGGGAATACCTTCATTGGCCATGCATAACTGCAAACTGTCAATGGGGTTGAACAGCACTGACTTTATGTCTCTGTATATCTTACTGGCTATCATCCTTTTTTCCAGGGTGGTCGTCTCTGTATTTCCCACTGGCTGCCTTCCCTTAGCAAAATGGTCTAGAACGAACACCTTGGGTCATATAAGCTGTGCTTTATATCCAAACAGACTGGTTCAACATGTGTGCACCCTGGGAATGCACCAGCTTGGGATCAGTGCATATGGAGTGAGCAGTGGTATGTGCTGGCAGCTTGACTGTGCGCCTGTGGTTTTTGTGCACCTGTGTGTGCTGACTGTGCACCTGTAGGTACAGACTACACGAGTAGTAGAGTGTGTCGGCCAGGTGCTTGAAGTCATTGCCTACATCTGCTGACCAGGTCTACACTTGCAGAGAGGAACGCGGCACTTTTGGGTACTAACCTCACACCTGTACACCGGTTATGACCTATGTCCTGTATGCATTCTACTCTTGCATTGATCCACGCTGTCTGGTTAACTGGTGCTTCCTGATGGCACATATTAAAAGGTACACACATTTACAGATTAATCCATAACTAAGCACACTAGCACAGATAATTAGAAAGCTCACGCTTTGCAACTAAAGGTTTCAGAATCATTCAATTACATTCAATTACCACGTACAATTACATCAAGGAATTTAATTACAATTTGAGAAACCCTGTTACTGGGGTCATCAGCTCCTCATGAGCATTATATTTTATGGAGGATTTTTAGGAGATCACTAAACATTAATGAAATGTGTCATGAATATTCTGTACATAAGAACTGTATATAAATTTTTGTTTGTTTTGGCCTATTAAAACACTGTAGCACAACTTTAATAAGACCACTTGGAGAGCACAAACCTCCACCAAGCCCAGCAATCCACCATATGAACCAAAATTCCAAAAGTAGTCCTGTCTAGGAATGCTAAATAGTCTTTTTAAAAAGGTCAGGATCCAAAAGTTGATCTGGATCATCACCAAAATCTAATGGAGCCTTCCTTGTCCAAAGCCCCATCTCTGGTAGACATTCCATGAAAACCAACACAACACTTTTTTCATAATCCTGCAAATACACACAAACGGAGGGTAAAACATAACCACCCTGGGGAAGGTAATAAAGGTTCATAAATTTAACTAATTCTTTACTCTTTTACACATCATAAACTTTGAAGCATTGAATTCAATCAATGCTTCCATACCACAGATGTACCATTCATAGTAAAGGCCTAGATAGATAAAAAAAAAGGTACCCAAGTCTTCAGCCTCGAAGTGCTTGCCAAAATATAGGTATTCTATATAAAAGAATACCTCTGCAGACAACCATTTATGAGCACAGAAAGAAAGTAGCAGCATGGCAGCCAAGTGACTTCATTTGTTCTATATGTGTCTGTAAATAGTTGTCACCCCATATCAAGGTTCTTAAAGGCCTTCACATTTCAGCATTAATTACCTCCAGACTACATCACAGTTGAAATACAAGTTAAACTGTAAATCTGTGCATTTTTTATTGTATAATCAATAGGCATTTTCCTGTATGATTGCTGGCTGTTCATGGGGTGTAATTAATATTATGTGCATTCATGCATGCTATCTCCATATTTATGCATTGTGCTTGCTGACATATGAGCACTGGCTGCCTGCTGTGATGTATGCATGCTTGATCTACCTGCCAGTGCTGGCAGTGCAGGTGAAAATGGCTCAGAGCTTGGTAAGAATTCTCAGCTGTTCAAACAAAACAGTTACGCTGAGAGAGGGAGAAAGCTCAAAAAGGAAAGAAAATGAGAAGAGAAAAAACCCTTTAGCTGCAACTTCGGATTCCCCCTATCCCTCCAAAACCGCATCAACCCTGCAGCCAGCCGGGGGAGAGGAAGGGGGGGCTGGGAGCTCTTACTTTACAGCGTTGTGTGGTCGTAAGCCAAGACAAGCAAAGAAATGTGACATCATCAGACCTGAGACAGGATTTGTCCTAAAGGTGTGGAAAGTGGAGTTCTATACCAAATCACCCCTAACCCTCATCCCTGTGTGCCTTTCTAGCAGAATTCATTCTCTCACACAAGTTTTGACTGACTGTCTCGGCTTAAGCGGTATGGCAGGAACACAAACCAGCTAATCAGCTTGCAATGTAGTGTTACTGCCACATTACACAGTGCACCTTTCACATCTGTGAAGCAGGCTGAGGCCAAGGGCCCGGAGGAAGCAGTTGGTTCTGGACTGCACACAAGAGACTTGAGGGTGATGAAATACAAGAGTTCAATTGAAATAGATGGATCCAATTGCACCTCTCTCAGTCTGTGCAGAACTGAGTGCTGCACATGTGGTAAGGTTTAGTGGTTAAGGTTTATATGAGAAACACAAACACTTCGTATTGGCATTTGTAGACTTTGTGCTCTAAAAAATATGCATATGTGCATAATCACAAAATCACTTCTACACCTGATCCTGATACTTTACAAGACTGCATCAAGCTTCATCGGTAAATAGAGCAGAGAGCTACTCTTAAAACAAAACTAAACAGCATTATATTAGATCACCTTTATGGAATTTAACTTTTTTTTTTTTTTACTAATTCCATCCAAAAGGCCATTTGCCATCACTAAAGTGAACATTTAAAATGCACAGCAAAAACTGTTGCAATTTCTAGAAGCTGTCCTCATGTGCTACGTGTGCCAGTCCTCCAGGGGATAACAGTTAGTAATATTAGATAAATTGTGCGTTCCTGGGGAAAAAAACACAGAAAGTGAAGAGCTGTAAAACTGTGTGCAGGTTGGTAAAAAAAATTCTAATAAAAATAAAAATAAGACAGCCATCCCAAAGTGACTGCCATGTGTAAAAGCAAGAAGAGGGCAAGAAGGAAAGGGAAAATAAAAAGGGTTCATGGTCACACTTTGGGAAAGCACTGCAGAAATTCTGAAGTTTGTTTTCTTTGAATGAGGTACTCTTACCTGAGAGCATGTCTAATTGACATCCGTGACCATGGCAACCCAGAGGGGGTGATGTCATTTCGTGCATTTTGTGATTATGTATGCAAGACACAGTTAGTCATGGGAAGTGAGGCGTGTAGCAAATGCGTAATTCCGCATAGCTTCTGCTTTTACAGAGTAAATATTTTACGCATTACAGTTTACAGGAAACGGCTTGCATTAACAGGCATGTGCAGGAGGTCAGCATTAGGTAATTAATGACTTACAAGACAGCCAGGGTAGAGAGGAAGGACCGCATCGCTCCCTGCGTCCGGCCGAGTCGCTCTGTGCGTCTTGGGAAACAAATGAACGCAGGATCGCCTTCGATTGCGCAAAAGTTCACCTTTCAATCCCGCCGGTGTATTCCCGACGGAAAGGTCACAAGGTCAGCGGACGCTCCCGCCGGCACCGGGCGGCGCGCATAGCTTCCCCCTTTGGAAGGAGGTGTGTGTGTGTGTCAGTAATAAGGAGTGCACGGCAAGCGTGCCACCGGGATCGGCTGTAACGGCGGCTGTTCCTTGCGCGCTTGGTAACGGCTCGGAGGCGGGGCAGAGCGGACGGGAGGAGGAGAGGAGGAGTGGGGGGTTAGGCCATAACAGCTGGTATTCTCCACGGGTAACAGGTGAAGCCAAATTTACCGGGCGTCCTCGCTCCACTTCCGGTCCGAGGTTCACCAGAGGGGAAACTCTTTGCTCCAACGATTCCAAATACGATTACAATTCCTACCCTCACTTCCTCAAAGTGTTCTTAGGGGTACTTAGGGTCCTTTTAAAATCGAGAGATTCCAGAACACACATGACACGAGAGTTCCATGGACGGGTGCAGATAAGTGCAGAGAGGAAAAGGGAGGCAGAGTGACTGGCCGGTGCGACTGAGATTTGCGCGCGGCGCGGGGCACCTCAAGCGCCGCCAGTCGGCCTCGGTCATGGCTGCGAGGGATCCACGAAAAACTGTGGGAGTCGGTGCACGGTCTTGTTCGGTCCAGCTCAGATGATGGAGGGAGAGAAAGGGGACAGATGCGTGTTGCAAATCTAGCCACCCGTGAGACTCAACACGGCGGCTCTGCACCTGATTTTGCAGAGTTCACCGCGCTCGCTGCCCGACTGTGGGTCTCCAGGAGCTCTGGCCAAAAACGCACTGCAGTGACATCATCCAAAACTGTTTGCAGGAGGGGGTTGCATGGGATCCAAGCTTTTAAATTATTTATCTTCAAGAAGAGAAAGTTTGTGGCTTCACAAAGCAGCAGCTGCAAATGCCAAAGAAAAGATTACACGATCCTTCTGTGCACAGATGTTTTTTTTTTCTGTACGTCCACTTAAGCAGAGTGACAGAGTGAAGCCCGAGCTGCACTACCTTCTTATCTTCTGCCCTTTACGTTAATCAGTGAAACAAAAAAACGATGGGAAAGAGGAGAGGAAAGAGTGGTTTCTCCGTGCAATCCCCCTGCAGACAAGACGCTCCTCTTCCACAGCCTAAAACTCACTCCGAGAATGAAAACACAAGAACAAGATTTTAGCAGAGGCACATAGATCAGTCCACCCTCCTTTACAATCACCAACCCCCTTCTCTCTCTCTCTCTCTCTCTCACTCTCTCTCTCCCTCTCTATCTCTCTCTGTCTCTCTCTCAAGACGCGCTTGCTTGTATCGGATTCGTGCGCTCTGATGCTGACTGCGAGCAAAAACACGCTCGTGTGTGTGTGTGTGTGTGTGTGTGTGTGTGTGAGACTGAGGGTGCGGTGTGAGTGTCGTTTTAGCGCCTTCCCCAACGGGACGGTGCACTGTATCTACCTCTATTACCACCGGGGTAGATACCGAGACAACGAGACCCAGGAGACCACTTCCAGCATCTCACCTACTGGCTTATATGACTGTACTTTCGCAAACCATACTCTCCAAGTCCCCATTAACGGCACACACTAGTATACCCCTGCCCCAACACACCTGAGTCAGCTCATCAGCTCGTTAACAAGCGCTTGACGAGGTTCAGCCGGATGCTGGAGCATGGAAAACTCCAGGAGTAAGGGCTAGGAAGCTGCGCATTAAGGTAATAAAAAACTTTCTTTGCGCACTGGGACTTTTAGTGCTTTTTGAAAGAGTGATGCGTTTTCAGGGTCCTGCGTTTCATAACAGTGGAATTGAGAGTAGAGTTTAAAAGGGAAAGGGAGGTATGTAAGTATAGGGTCGGCTCCAAAAGGAATATTTCTCAGGGAATTCGGCAGCAACGCCCGCTTTGCGCCCCCACGACACCAACACCCCCCCCCTTACCGCGACAGAACCGCAGACGGTCAGCCAAGCCAACACACTCACTCTCCCTCCCTTTCACTCTTCTTTCTGTCTTTCTCACACTCTCACGCACATACACACCAACACAATCTTTAAGTGATACGTATAGGGGTATTTTGTCCCCAGAAAGTAATGATATTGTGTGTGTTTGTGTGTGTGTGTGTGTTGTATTAATACCATCAGGGAGAGTAGATAATTTATGACAGTGTATAGCAAATTACAGGTCAGATCTCCAGTGTTCGTTTACACTCATATGCACTGCATCATCATCACCACCACCACCACCACCCCCACCCCACTTGTGACCTGGCTGCTCCTTGCCTGACCTCTTAAAATTTGTGAAGAATGTGCTGCTGGATGGAAAGCTGTTTGTCAAAGGAAGAAAATAGCGAATAAGATCCAATATAAATTCATCTAACATGCAGGGACTAAAGCTGTGGAGTTGTTTCAGCATCCATCAGGTGCAGGCTCCAGCTGTCCTTTGACCTTTGTTACTACTCGGTAGTCTTCACTAGGGGGCACCACATGGGGAAACAGGCATATGGAGAACTTGTTGAAAACCCTGCACGTCCCTCAAGTAGAAGAGTACACTGCATCCTTGAAAAAAGCAAACCATAATGTGGAAACATGTAGAATCGGGAGTATCAGACAAGGGAAATTGTCAAGTCTTAAAACAAGACAATCTAGAACTAGGACTGGAATGCACTAATAAATGAATCATCATTAATCTTCAGTTACTGTAAATCCTGGTCAGGATATGAGTAGGTCCAGAGGCTGTCCTGGAGGATCCGGAGGAAACCCATGCAGACACAAGAACATGCACAGAAACGTCATGCAGTCAGTAACCTTAGTGCTGGATTAAGCTAAGGAATATGCTGCTGTTTGGCAGCCACACATCCCACTGTACAACCATTCATTTGCAGAATAATTTAATTCTATTAGGGTCCCAGAGAGGATGGAGCCTATCTCAGCTGACACCGAGCGAAGGTGAGGTATACCCTGAACAGCCCGCCAGTCCAGCGAATCCAACATATCCAACACACAACTATTCCCACTCACACCTAGTGGCAATTTGGAACAGCCAATTAGCCTAATGTGTGTGTCTTTGACTGTGGGAGGAAACCGAAGTACCCAGGGGAAACCCATGCAAGCATGGGGAGAACATGCAAACTCCACACAGAAACACCCTTGCTGAGCCCAGGATTCAAACACAGGACCTTCCTGCTGTGAGGCACATGTGCTAACTACTACACCGCCATGCCACCCACTGTGCTACCATGTCACCCTAATAATTATGATAAATTAAGATATTATAATACATTAATAGCAGTTAAATATTAAAATATAAATGGAAATTTGAATATTTATTCAAATTCTGTGTTTACTAATCCATCCATCTGTCCATTATCTGTACCGATTATCCATCAGGTTCATGTAGGAAGTCAATGCCAACAAACATTGGGTGAGAGGTGGGTTATACCTTACAGTCTGTTGCAGGACTAACACAAACAACCATTCACACTTGTGGGCAATTTATAGTAGCCAGTTGATTGAATGTGCATGTCTTTGGATTGTAGGAGGGAACCAAAGTACCATGGGGAAACCCCTTTATATATGGCAACAATGCTAACCACTGAGCCATCGTAGCCCCCCCACTTACTACAATTTTTTACTAAAAATAGAATACTTACTATTAACAGTTACTATATAGACAAATTTATTAAACAGATTATTCAAGTTTCCAATCCTTCTCCTTACAGTGATATAGCAACAAACAGGAGAGTCTCTGCTTATGCAGACCCTAAAATCCGAACCTAAAGACAATCAATTTTGGAAGTTCACAAGTTCAAGCACATCAACTGTACTTCTTTTGTCTTTCTAGCAGAGATTTTAGTCACACTGCTTTATTTGACCTCATTCTGTTTCTCATTCATTTTTTTCCACCGTTTTGCTGTCTCTTTAATTCCTCTTTTCTTTTTCTCTCCCTCCTTTAGCCTTTACACACTGCTTGTGGCCCGAGTATTGATTGCCCATGTCTTTGCTTTTGCAGCTTCGGGCTATTGATCTTTGGCTAAGACATTTACACACATATTCTCTCTCTCTCTCTCTCTCGCTCTCTCTCTCTCTCTCTCTCTCTCTCTCTCTCTCTCTCTCTCTCTCTCTCTCTCA
>JAQMYF010000007.1:21010399-21027655 GCA_030014195.1 Neosilurus mollespiculum
AGAGATTCTCTCTCTCTCTCTCTCTCTCTCTCTCTCTCTCTCTCTCTCTCTCTCTCTCTCTCTCTCTCTCTCTCTCCTTTCCCCTTAAACTCGCACACACAATCATGACTGCAGCCAGTATTGTCTTTGTTTGAGATGGCTTGCATTGCATTGGGCAGTGGTGCGAGAGGTGTCAGTTGTTGAGTCCTTCTTGGCTGTGCATCTGGCTCTCTCTTGCTCTCACATGCTCCCTCTCTCTTTTGCTTTCTCCCTCTCTCTCCCCTGCTTTGGGTCCAGCTCTGCAGGCGCTTTCTGAAGCCTGTTCAATACAGCCATTCGGTCCCGCAATTAACATCCATCACCCCACGTCAATACGGGTCCAGCCAAAGACCTAAGAGTTGCCTCTGCGGCTGCTGCAGCTGTGTGTGTGTGTGTGTGTGTGTGTGTGTGCGCATGGTATATATGTTCCAAGGCCCCAAAGCGGCCTTTCTCACACATTGGGCTGACCCACACCCATACACACATATAACCTAGCCCTGCTGTGTTTTAATACTGGTATTTATGTCAGGTCTGCTGTAGGGCTTAACTGAAGGTCACAGTGTTAAAAGGACCTGAATTTGGCTGTGGCCCACCAGCTGCAGATGTTGTGCACTGCTCCTAGGCACATGTGTGTGGTGTGTGCACGTGGTGTATGCTATACTGTACAACACCATACTGTCATCACACAGTGAAAAACGATGGGATTGTTTCCATGCTTCCATTTTCTATTGTCATGTAACTGCTCACATATGTCCCGCTCAAGACTTAAGACTGTCAAATGATTTCATGCTGTTTCTCAAAGTTTGAGGAGACCAAACAGACCCCTTTTTACACAGTTCAGGTATGAGATGTACTTTTTTTAAAATTCATTTCACATTTATTAATCTTCAGTGAGGGCAACATGGTGGTGTAGCAGCGCCTCACAGCAAGAATGTTCTGGGTTTGAGTTCTGGGCTCGGCGAGGGCGTTTCTGTGTGGAGTCTGCATGATCTCACCGTGCATGCATGGGTTTCCACCAGGTACTCCAGTTTCCTCCCACAGTTCAACACATGCACATTACGCTTACTGGATGTTCCAAATTGTCACTAGGTGTGAGTGTGAATGGTTGTGTGTGTGTGTTGGCCTAGTGACAGACTGGCAAGTAGTTCATAGTGTACCCCACCTTCACCAAGAGGCGGCTGAGATAGGCTCCAGCCTCCCCTAGTAGAATTAAGTAGTTTGGCAAATGGATGGATGGATAATTTCCACTGACTAGTTTATCCTGGTCAGGGTTGTAGTGGTACTAGACCTTATCCTAGGCACATTGGGTGTGAAGCAGGAATGCATTCTGCATGGGACACCAGTGCATCACAGGTCACCATGTACCCTCACATTCACATCATGGGGCAATTTAGCATAGCCAGTATACCTATTGGCATTTTTCCCCAAAGAAACCCACACAGACATGGAAAGTAAATGTAAAACTCCAGATGGATCATAACCACAAGAGGAGCATTGAACTGGGAACCTTTTAGAATATTACCATAATATGTGATTTGTTCATATCACTGGCTTCTTAATGGTTAAATTTAGGTTCTGGGACAAATAATTTGTTTGATGGTCATGAATGATGACTATACAATTAAGCTTTTTTTGTCACAATTAACTAGTCATGAATTGTGTTGCAGTATTGGTGCCTCAAATTAACAGTATGGGGTTCTGGGATTCAATCATGTCCCCCCTTGAGTTTGGCCTGTTCTTCATGTGGTTGTGTGATTACCCAGGTACTACATTTTGCTGAGACCTCCCCAAAAACATGCTGCTTAGTGGATGGACTACTGAAAATTTCTTCAGTGTGTACAGTAAGTGTGTGGTGTTTAATGATGTATTAGCGACTCTTTGCACTGATTATTAATAATAATTTGGATTGACCTAGACCCAATAAACCAATTGCTGAAAATGAAATGAATGGTGTTTAGTTCATAGCAAACCATAATGAATCATAAACAAATCACATATGTACGTTAGTACCTTAATTAACGACGTGAATTCAATCAGTCTTGGCAAAAGCAGGAATGAAGTTTTAACAGTGTGTGTGTGTGTGTGTGTGTGTGTGTGTGTGTGTGTTTAAGCTTGTTTGGCTAGTACAATGGTGATTACATTTCTGAGCTCCAGTCTTATGGTTCTTATTAGAGAGGCACTTGATAGATCTGTTGTAGTGCAGCACGTCTTTTCATAAAGTCATTATCTGCAATGGAACGCCTTTTATCAACATGCCTCTAAATTTAAACCAACATGTAAATGTATGAGACACTTATTAAGTGTGTTTGATGATGGGCGCTGGTGGAATATGTTCAACATGTCTCTTTGAAATGAGAACCAGTTAGGCACTTGTAGCATGAGCACGGACAGATGTGTGATAAACAGGACAGGAACTAATTAGTGTGCAATTCTCACACCTATGTGTGTATTACTGCCACGGGGAGATGAAGGAGGTATGAGCAAGAGAAAAAGAAGGAACGAGAAAAAATAAGAAATTAAATATTGTTTTTATTAGCAACGATGTTGGTGGTGGAGTGTCGGCCCTCAAACGCTGAGATTAATCCTGGGAAAATAAGTGAGTGTTGCTTCATGTTTGGAATCCGTTGCAGCTGTCTCATGGACTCAAGAGACACACAAGATGAGGAATAACTTAGCTTTTTTTTATTTTGTGAAGTGTGGTAAAGGAAATACAGATTTGTTTCAAATGATAACTTCACCTAGCGCATTTTGGAGTGTCCTCAGTGATGTTCGACAGCTTGTACTCTCTCCCATGTGATGTGAATCCACTCGAACTAAGCAGTACCATTTAGTGTTAGTCTTTCAATTATCACTCATTGAACTGAGCTCTCCTCATGCTTGCTATAATCACTAAAGAATATCCAACAACACTTTAGTGGAGAACCATCTGTTCCTAAAAGTAAAGGCCAGAAGAAAGGTAATGGTTGGACTAAATACACTGAGGTCTCAAGTGCACTGTAGCTACAGTGAAAGTCATTGGTAACAGTCCCATCCTCCAGGCCTCAGAAATTCCAGTAAGGTCTCGTTTTTGGTAGCGTATGAAACTCAGTTTGTCAGGCCCTCGGCCAATCAGTTCTTAAGAAACACCGCCATGCTTGATGTGTTGGTTTGGTATTCGTTAAACAAACCGTGTGTCTTGACAAGTGGGATTGCACTCAAAATATGAGTTTCTTTTCAGGATTTTAATCACATCCATGCCTGTGCATTCTGGGACCAATTTCTTTAACCAATCATCTGCCAACATGATCTGCTGCAACAGGGACAGATTGGCTGGTTTATTTGTGATACGTCATAGTGTCCATATGAACTTCTCCCTAAGAAGTTCAATGTATGCAAGCGGTAGTAAATTTATCCTTAACATTCCTTGGCACTCTGGCTTGATGTTCCTGTTCTTTCAAGAACACAAGAAGTCTAATGTTTGCAGCTGGCTTCAGAACATTCAGAGAAAGCACTGACAAGCCAAATGAACTTGTCTAAATGAAGGAGAACATTTGTGAACTTTGCCAGCAATTACTAACAGGTATGGCACCCCAGCCAAAACTTTTGGCTTTCTTATGAAGGTTTGGGTCACTTTGAAAGAGGCTAGAATGAGAAAGGGTCAGTTCATGTCCAGTGTCTAAAGAGCTATACGAGACTGCGAGAATGAATGTGTAATTGAGTAATTAACAGCAGGCATTGTTTTCGAACAGTTATCTGGCCCTGAATAAAAGCATACTGGCAGAAACACCAAAGTGAGATCACTGTATTGCGCTGCAGCAGCAAGCTATGGAATTTGTCCTTTGCAGCACCTGGGTAATGAAAAAATAAAGCAAACGTGTTTTGCTCAGTAACGCACGCTATGGTTGGAACAAGACGGAAGGCAGAGGGTCTATCCGTCACTTTAATTTCTTCAGCCTCTCCCTACCTATTCTCTTCCTGCAGCCATATAAAAAGTTCCATCCAGCACCCTAAAGGGTGGAACCCGTGAAGGGTTTATATAGGGCCCTACAGCAAAGGGTTTCCCCTCTCACAAAAGTTAAGAAAACTTTTTAGAACGCTAGAGCCATTCAAATAAAACTTGAGCAATTTTTTTTCCTATACATCCTGTCCCATTCTTTCACATTAATGTCTCATCCCCAAAATTACGAGTTTGGCTAAGAGTGTTTTCTTGTGGTTTCTTATGAGCTCTGTGTACTGCATGCCTATGTGAAGGCACTAGGTGGTAGATTGGCGTGGACTGCAAGGCTTAGGGCATGTGCCGCTGTAAGATGTATGGTATGACTATGTATATTTAGAATATGAGGTCAGGGCCATGCGTCCTGCATTCCATGGGCTGGATCCCTCTTGATGAGGAAACCAGATGTGGTTTTTGTTGGATCCTGAGTCCTGGATGTCATTTTTTCATTCTTTCGTTCTCTTCTCCTCCCATTCTTCATCATCTTAACCTTTTTTAGTGAGTTGGAGTCAACCACTTCTGTCTACCTGCCCTCTGTCTTTCCACTGTATTTATCTTCTTATACTCCTCCCTTTCTGCCTGTCCATCTATCTTGCAGTGACTTTTTTGGTCGTTTATGAGCTAGCCATCCCACTGGGTGAAGAAAGAACGCTAATGTTTATAAAAGCCTTTAATGTGCTATGTAATTACTCTGGCAACACCTTCTCTTATTACTCACTCCAGTAAAGCACCTTACAATCACCCTGTCACAAAAAGAGAGAGTAAGGAATACTCTCTATATATGCAATATAACTTTCTATCTCTCAATCCATCTCTTTGCTCTGTCAAATATTCTTTTTCTGATTTTTGTTTGTTCTACTGTTTTGTTTTTCTCTTCTATTCACTCATCTTTTTGGTCCTTGCTGACATGTATCAAATTGCCTCCTCCACCCGACCACTTCCATGCTGTCTTCCCCTCTCAGGCTCTGTCTCAGCTTTGCCAACTTTGCAGGTGGTACTTAATGCTACAGTAGATTTGTCTTCGGAAAAACAAAGGCATTCCTTGGGCTGGTTCAGAGAAGAGAGTCTGAGGAGAGAAGAGGATGAATGGAACTTTTCCTGAAAAAAAAATGAGAGAGGGAGTGTGTTTAAGGGTGAGTAGCCAGAGCCATTGAAGGACTAAGCACTGTGGGTGAGCTTGGATGTGTGTGGATACATGCAAGAGTGGTCAAGCCTGACGGCGGCCTTTGTAGCTCTCGCCCTCTTTGTTACATTGGACTTCTAGTGAACAACCCAGTTCCGACACAGTTGCATGGCATTGTCTTTTCCTTCTCGCCCCTTTTCCTTATTCTCCTAAACCCTTTTCACACTTCACGATCTACGACTCACTAGCTTTACAACAGCATTTTTTAAACAGGATTTGGATTTAAGTTAAGCCCTCGATTATTTGAGCGTCTGTGTGTGGAGTAGACTGTAGGCTGCTCTCTACTTTAAGCTCACAGAGGTAGAAGTACCTCAATCCTTTTTTTCAGACCCTGGCTTTAGGATTAATGCTTGCTGCACACTCCTCAATTTGTAGGGTAAACTAAAACTAAAACCCTACATCAGCACCTGCCCCTCCTCAGGCCTCTGTACTCTCCTTCCTTTCATTTGTAAGGCAAATATTATAACAAATTAAGCAGGTAACAATGGGAGGGTGTTGTGGCTGACGTCAGCCTGCGTTTCATTAGCATGGTTCGCTAATATGTACCATCTGGACCATAAGTGAGCTTTGCCACTGCCCAGCATGCTGTGCCCTCATCTGGATTGCCCATCCTGCATGGCCCCTTAGTTTCTAGATCCCCAGCAGTGGCCCCTTCATTATGTCATCTTTAATTTAAGCCCGTCACACATCACCTGACACCCACACTGCCAGGCCCCAGTCTTTTGTCCTGCAGCAGAGACAGAAAGAGCAAAATAGAGAAAAAGAAGCAGACTGAAAGGAAGGGATGTGATTTTGACCTACAAGTATTTATTCTATCTGTAATTTTCCATCTTTTTCTTTTAGCATCTTTCTGTTACGGTCTGTTTCACTTACCCTTTCACTACACCTGACACATACTGTAGTCATGAGGGAAATAGCATGGAGAAAGATAAGAGGAATAAGCATCTGATGACACTTCTTCAATCATCCACTCCTCTTTACTGTCACTGCATGCTTCTTTTTTTTTTGCAGCCTCACCAAGCACACATTACAGCTGGTTTTGAGCAGCCACAGAAATATAGAATGTGACAGAAATGTGGAAGCTGACAACCAACTGGAACAAAATGCAACCTTAGGTAGAGACCAAAAAATGGAATGTGACAGAGTGCTGGAACACAGAAAATATCAGCATTCCACATAATTACTGTACCAAGAGATAAAACGTGATTATAATTGTGAAAGATACACCGCCACTCAAAGAATTTGAACACCTGGGCTTGTTTGAAATCATTCATTCACTACCCCTTACTCACTATCTAGTTAATTAAAGAATATACATTATAGAATGCAGAGAAATATATGGTGAGCTCAAACGTAAAGAGTTAAAATGCTTTTGGACACTAATCCTCAGCACTGTTCATTGCATAATTACTGTTACACTTTTCAAACATGAAAACAAGCTTGACATCAAATAAGCTTGAAGGACCAAGAAACACTTCTCTTTTTGCTACTGCCTTTAATTAAATTAAATCTGAGAATGAAATCAAATTTAATCAAATTTGAGATTTGGATCAATTTCTTTTACTGCACTGTAACTTTATACGTTTTCATATTGTATGTCTTACTCCACTTTGGCTTATATTTATTTTCTATCTTTTATTTTAATTGTACCTGACTCTCTGTTTATAACGTGTTGTACACTTTGGCTTAATGTTTTTTTGAGTTTTATGTAAAAAATCAGTTTTAAACAGCTGTTTGTGTTATGATGTGCTGCCCTTAACTTTGCACTCAGACTCCTGAATTTGTCTCACGTCTCCCGTCATAAGGAAGAATGCAATGCATGATGGTTATATGTTGCTTGGTTAGTGACCATGGGTTGTCCAATAATTTTCCCAGTGCATTATGGGACACACTGAGTCCACTATATATTGTATAATAATTCTGACTATACTTTCGGACACCAAAATTGCAAATTTTAAACACAGCACTGGATTTTTATTAGAGTACCTGGGGGTTTATTAGTGTCACAGACTAAACAACAGGCTAAAATAGCAGTTAAATATGGACATAAAAAGAAAAATATCTTCCACCAAAGACTTAAATCTTTTGTATATAAGGACTTATTTAATGGTCAGACTGAGGTACTAAAGGGACTCCAAAAAAGTTCTTTATTAAAGGCAGATGCATTTGAAAGGTAAACCCAGTAAACCCCTTAAATCACTGATTACAGCTTGTGTTCCAGATGCAAACAGCCTGTTCCTTTTTTTAAAGCATGTTTTCTCCTAATTTGGTAGGTTGTAAGCTTGCCAATTCTCACCTACTACCTGGTTCCCCCTAGTACATGACAGGAAGCAGCCAGGGAGGGTGAACTCTAGAACATCATTTCTAAGACAAATGAAGCCAGCCACAACTCATCACCCACTTACTCATGTGCTCGACTGTGGGAGGAAACCGGAGTAACCTGAGGAACTCTATGCAAACACGGGGAGAACATGTGCTAGATACAGGACCTTTTTAAATTGTTTACTTGACATAAGAATACATGACTATACCACTACTGTACTACTCTTCTAGATCCTGTTTTCATAGCAAGCAAGACATACAGTACCAGTTAAAAGTTTCAACACATCTCCTGCATTTGAGAGAAAAGTATGCATGAATCTGCCATTTTACAATGTCTTTGTGTCTGTAGCGTGATTCTCAATGAGGCTCGTGGCCCACAAAAACTACTGTAGAGAATGAAGTGACCAAAGGTTCAGCCAAATAGCAGCAGTTCAGAAAGAAATGGGTCAATGTCAGTAACTTTGTAGATGATCTTATAAATTAAATGTAGCCGGCACATTGTGTTTAGTTATCTTTATATAGTCATTATCAAATATAAAGCAAATCTTTTTAGCATGTCTTTTATGGTGACTACTAAGTTGCCAAGTACTGCATTAATAATTGTGCCCACAACACAGAATGCAACGCTCAGATTATTACACATACGGTACTGTGCAAAAGTTTTAGGCATATGCAAAGAAATGCTGTAGAGCAGAGATGCCTTATATTTACATATAAGTTATTAAATTTAATGTTTCTACATTAAAAATTATGTAAAGCATAGCAAACAGCAATAAAAAAAAGGAAAGCCAATATTTGGTGTGATGACCCTGTGCTTTAAAAATATAGAAGTCAAAATTCAAATTTCAAATAAAAATTTTATTTGTCACATACAAATTATACACAGTACAATAAGTCTCAGGTACAGTTGGTTTTTCAAGGTTTTTGTTTTACCATTTTACAAGGTAGTGAGCTATAAATTTTACTGAGCATCCTGCGGATCCAGCCACAGTGCTCCTGGCGATTTTGACTGTCTCACTTATTTCTTCATTTGGATGCAAATCCCAGCAGCCTTCCTTATGTGTTTGTCTGGAAAGTGGTCCCTCATATAATATTCTGTTTTCTGCAAACATGTTTTGTAACATATAATTCTGTGTTGGAAAACTATTAAAACTAATTTTGTGTTGGAACTCTACAGAGTTTCTGTTCTGACTTGCTTATGTACAAGTTATAAAATAAAAATCTACAGTAAAGTTTATATTAAAAGAAATAGGGTGCTTAAGACTTTTGTACAGAAAGTACTGTAGATACGTTACCGGGCATGTCTAAAAGAACACTCAATTTTCATTTATGAGCTAAATAAATAAATGAAGCATAAAATATACTCCAGTCAACTTTTCGTTACAAATGTAATATGCACTTAAAGCATGAGTGGTCTAAACTGCTTTGATTCCACTGCAATTCTTTTCTGTTCTTTGAGATTAGACTCATGAAGTGGACATCAGACAGATCACTGAAAAATGCTTCAGAAATATTTGTGGTGTAAGTTGGCTGGTTGATTGGCTGGTGAATGCCTGAATGATTCACCATGTTGTCTTGATTTGGAAGCCTATTCTCAGAGAACGCATCGGCTTATACAGTAAAAAGGCTAGGATTAGGGTAAGGGTTTATGTTAGGATAAATAATAACTATCTAGTTTGGACAGTGATCTGGTGAAACAAAAGACATACACTAACCAATTAATTTTCTTATGAATATTCATGACTTTCCTTGACCTTGAACGAGAGAGCACTGGCAGCTGTGTAGATGAGAGTGCACACTTGAGAAACAGTCAATTCCACCATCATCTTTATGCCACTGCTAGTGTATGCAATGTGTGCATCTGATATACAGGTCAAGATGCCACTGACCACAGACACAAACATGATTATCTAGAGTGCCAACTGACAGGAAAAAAGTAATGCCATCTCTCTCGCCCAAACTGAAAGGTCAGTTTTACTTTCTTGAACTCCCTGCCATGGATGGTGTATGATAATTTACAGTCTTCAAACAAAAGTATAGCAGAAAGATTATTTAGCAGTGAGAGGGGTATTTCTTTTTGGGTTTAAGGAATTTATCAACAAAGGGGGTATTTATTTGTGGGTTTGCGGTATTTAGCAGTGAGACAGATATATATTTGGTGTGGGGAATGTAGCAGTGCGGGCGGTGTTTACTTTTTGGTTTGGTGCTTTTAGCAGTAAGGAGGTATAAATATTGCAGTTTGGTACATTTAGCAGTGAGGAGGTATTTATGGGTGTTGGGGTATATGTTCGTAGGGCATGGTCAATGGACAGTTTGTGACTGGAGTCAGGGGATGGTGTAGAATGGCTTAACATGCATCTCTGTGTTGTTTAGTAATAAGTGTTCTGTGGTTCACTAAGCAGCAGTGTGAAGATAAAACCACACAAACCACAAGAGTTTCACGCTGGTCCCAGGATCCATGAATTTGAGGAAGGCATGTTGCCATGTGTGTAGCACTGTTTCTACTTCACAGCAAGAAGGTCCTGGGTTCAAGCTCCATGGGTTCAAGAGTGTTTCTGTGTGGAGTTTGCATGCATTACCCATGCTTGTTTTGCTTTCCTCCGGGTGCTCTGGTTTCCACCCAGAAAACGTGTAAAACTTATGCTATGTAATTATTTAATAAAAAATTTGCATAATCATACAGTATTTTTTTGTTTGTGCATTCAGTGGAATCTGATTCTTGATGATTATTTTCATGGTGTTCTCTTTTTACAGGGTAGGTGCTCTGGGTGCTCCGGTTTCCTCCCACAATTCAAAGACATGCACATTAGGCTAATTGAATATTCTTGATTGCCTGTGTTTGCTATGCGATGGTCTGGTGAGCTGTTCAGGGTGTACCCCACCTTTGCTGGAGTTGGCTGGGATTGGCTTTAGCCTCCCAGTGACCGTATTAAAGGATAAAATCTGTTTAGAAAATGGAAAAGAAAATGTTGGCATGACATATGCTGATATAATCAGAATTGTTGCCGTCATCCGCTGACTCAACAGACCCTCCTCAACCGAGATTTGGAACAGGCGTGGCTCTTTGAGGCTCTTGTTTACTGTCTGACTGAAGATTGACAGGTTCAGAGTTTGGTCAGTATAGTGTGTATTCCATCAGTGATGCCTCAGCCATATGTGAGAGATGAGAGTCCCAGACATTAAAACTGTCAAAATGTGAAGAATGGAATTATTCTGTCGTCTGTTGATTAGATTGTTGCACTGTAGCATGGTGGTTAGCACGTCCACCTCACAGCAAGAAGGACCTGGGACTTGGCGATCATGTTGAGTTCACATGTTCTCCTCATGTTTGCATGGGTTTCCTCCAGATATACTGGCTTCCTCCCACAGTCCAAAGACATGCACATCAGGCTAATTGACTGTTAAAAAATGTTCTTAGGTGTGACTGTGAGTGTGAAGGTGATTTTTGTTTTTTGTTTTTGTGTGTGTGTGTGTGTGTGTGTGTGTGTGTGTGGTACCTTGTGATGGACTGGCGAGCTGTTCAGGGTGTACCACGGCTTCGCCCAGAGTCAGCTGAGATAGATTCCAGCCTATAGTGATACTAGCCACTCATGGAAATCTATGAACTTCAAGGACAGTTAGCAGTTAGTAGTTTCCTCTAAGTGTGTTCATCTGCCCTGTGATGAAATATAAGCATCTGCCTGGGAAAAGGTTCTATGGCTGGCTTCATATGCTAGTCCTCACCCTCCCCTGTTGGTAGCTGTCATATGATAGGAGAAAACTAGCTAATGGTTGGGAATTGGTGATGACTAAAATTGGGAGAAAATGTTGTATGAAGAACCAAAGTAAGTCTTTCCTTTGAGTCATAAAACACTTTGATTCATTGTTTTTCCCCTACCAGAACCAGTGAAAAATCCTAACTGTCTCTGATGGCTGTATTTCAACCTACCAGAGCCAAAAAGTCTTAGATATAAATTGCATTTTGTACATTAGTATAAATATGTTTTTTCAAAAGAAATAAATGGTCCACACTGACAGATTGACTTTTGCTAGTTAGCTCAATGTCTTATAATTTCACCAGAAAAAAAAAATTCTTCCTCTAATAAAAGAAGGAACAAAGCCCTGAAGACAGTCATGATTTAATTCCATCATTGGGACTTCAGAACAATATGGTTTAATCTATATATACTGTATGAACCCTCCACTGACCTTGTGAATGGCTGATCCCCTCTGATCTTGGAAGCTAGGCAGGGTAGGGCCTGGTTAGTACTTTGTGGGAAATGTCTTGAAATACCAGGTGCTGTGGGGAATTATGGAAAAAGACCTGGCAACCTACCCTGTAAAAAGAGAACTCTGAGAATAGTCACCAAGAATTGGATTCAACTGAATACACAACAAAAAAATGCTGTATGATTATGCTACTGTATGATTAACTGCCTAATTAGATAGCATAGGTTTTACACATTTTCTGATTAGATCTAAGTTGTTTCCAGAAAGTCAGAAACATTTCTCAGTTTGTTTATACATATTTTTTATTTGTCCCACATTCTAATAAAAAATGAGGTAGATAAGAAGATAAACACAGACAGACAAATATAAAAATGTGCCTTAACCTGAGAATTGGGGGGCAAACTTTGTGTTACTGGAGCAAGATGACAGAAAGCATGCACAGTGCATTAAAATTAAAAGACAGTTTATTAATTAACGAAGAGTAATACATTACAAAACAAAACCAATAAGTCCAAAAGGATGAGCCAAATCATTTGACAGGCTATGTGGAATACTCTAGAAGGAAAAGAAGTGTGCTCTATCAGCTTATGTACTTTCCAGAGTGTTGATAAGTGAGGTGCTGATAGCTTGTAATGATTATTCATGTGTGTTTTAGAATGTGTTTTAGTGATTGGCAAACACAAGACTTAGTAAAGTGTGCAAATTGGAATGTGTGTCAAGTGCAGATCTCTCTCTCTCTCTCTCTCTCTCTCTCTCTCTCTCTCTCTCGCGACTATTAAAGTTAATGTGGTACTCACCCATCACTGGCCTTAGAAAAGCAACAGAAAGGCATTGTTCTTTAGAAGGTCAAGTCAAAGGCACTAATCCCTGTAGAAATGTATAAAAAATTTCAACAAAACCTTTGAGATCTAGAAAAATAGATCATCCACTTTGGAATAGTGTTGTGCTGACACCATGGTGAACTTATTTGCACTTAAGGCAATTAAATGTGGCCTTAATAGCTGACAAAAGCATGGCTTGGACCTGTTACCATATTACATCCATTAAGCACACGAGGCACATTATTTTTATAATGTTGTGCAATGCAGTATTTGTCATTTTTAAGCAACTTGTCACTTTGCTAGCTAACTGGGCTAGCTATTTAAAGTACTTATGTTCCTGATGCTTGAAACTTGGCAGCTGCAAGGACCTGCTGTTACAGCATATGAATTAAATGGTACTGTTATTTGATATGCAATTGGGTATGTTTTGAACAGTTCTATTTAAAATTACACTCGGTGGTAGTGTGCTGGATTACTGATCCCAAGGTCAGAGGTTCAAGCCCCACTATCAGCGGGATGTCACTGCTGTCCCCCCAGTGCAGCTAACTGGGTTATCAAAGGCCGGGCATTGTTTCTCACTGTCTATTGTGAGAGGCATGTAAAAGAACCATTTCTGATTTTCATCAAGAGTAGGCTGCATTGCCGTCAGCGTGCTTCTGCTCTGCGATGGCCTGGTGAGCTGTCCAGGGTGTACTCTGCCCTCGCCTAGAGTTGGCTGAGATGGGCGGCAGCCTCCCCGTTTCCCTAATTAGGATTAAGCAGTTCAGAAAATGAATGAATGAATAATCAAAATCACTGTAATTTCCTTGTTAATTCATTGCTGTGTTAGTAGGCATTAAGCAGCATTTTTTTTCCAACCCTAAGTTTGTCTCCTCATATTAATATGCTATCAATGCATCCTACATTATTACATCTGATTTAGGTTTAAACAAATTTTTTCTAATATTCTGTGATTATATGGCAATGTTCCAAGTTAAGCTGGAAAACAAGTTTAGCAATCTAACCTTGGGTTTACTCTGGGGCCACGATGTCCATGATGTCTACGATTCAAAAAAGCATGGAGCTCCACGATGTATTGTTTACTTTTTCTATTTCTTTCCTTTCGTTTGCTTTCCTATGCACTCAGTTATGATCTACAATTTATGAACACGATTTGAGCAAGATTGCCATGCTTGGGTATAAAAAAGAGGCAGGGTGCATCCAAGAGATGAAACTTCAAGGAATCATGTTTCCAAGTTCACCAAGATCCCTTATGATGGGGCATCAAGGTGTGTTGCGCTCTGTTAAGGTCTGTAACACTCTACTACACTACGATTCCTCTATGATGCTCACATTCTGTCACGACTGATGACAAATCGTAATCAATTGTAATAATCGTGGAAAAATTTTTGACAGTCACAATTTTGAATGACACCCACTACAGTATGATTACTTGTTGGGATTGTAACCTCAAGAGTACACCTTTTGCGAACTTGAATAGTTCTGTGTTAGCAATATCATCAGTTTGCTAGTTAGCAGTAGTAAACAGTAGGAAGGTGGAGTTACATATCAAGAACCTGTGTAAATTATAAAAGACCTGCAGGAATATCTCAAGTACTGGTCTATCCTCAGGTGTGATAGTATGTTTGTACAAGTGTTTTTCACGGATTGCCTATGTGGTGTCTTGACAGAAGCTGTTACTTAAAAAAAATTAAGCCCAAACAATATGGCAAATCTGTTATGGTTTGATCAAATGAAGTCAAATTAGTTACTATTGTCATATTAGACTATAGAGCATGTGTACAGTGGAACAAAATGTTGTTTACAAGTGCAAATAGCCAACAGTGTGAGACAAATGCAGAGCAAAAAATACATAGAAGCTTCTCAAATTTTTTTTTCTCTGGGCTCCAAAGTGGCACATCAACTTTTGAAGATGTGTCTGCAGCCAGGAGTCAATGGGAGTTAATTCGACAAGCGCTTATGGGAATGATGGATGGCACATGCTCGCCTCCCTGTCACTTACAGCTAACACCAGCCAATCATGGGCATCTGTGAGGTAACAGCTGCAAAAGGAGCGGATACCACCTTCCTTCCAAATGTGTCTGTCCAACCCCGAATGTGCATGCACATTAGTTGGTAAAAGTGCTGGTGGCAGTAGCTTGTGTCATAGAGGGGGTACATTCTTGCTTCTGCCCCTCCCTGGTTGGTAGGGGTTCAAATTCAAATTCAAATTTATTTTTCACGTACAAAATCATACACAGTACAATATGTAGTGAAATGCTTGTTACGACTGTCCTAAAATTTGAAGAATAAACTATCAATATCAAAAAAGAAAAAGAACAATAATAATAACTATAACCATTTGAAACTACTTTATAGTTAAAGGTCAATATAAATATAAAAATGTAAAATATAAAATAAAATATAGAATACAAAAATATATAAAATGAAATATAAAAGCAGCGGCGATTTTACAAGTAATACTGTAGGTAAAGTGACAAGTGTCTGTAAAGTGTCTGTGCAGTATGCACACAAGATGTCCAGTGAGTGTGGTTGTTGTGTGTACGCAGAGTAGTGCAGGGTGTACAGAGTACAAATTGTGTGTGCAACAATCAGCTGAGGTGGGATGTAATGTTCATGTGTAGGGTAGAGTCTACAAAGTCCAGGTACCTGTGTTCTGGTTGAGGGCCCGAACGGCCTGCAGGAAGAAGCTCCTCCTCATTCGCTCAGTGTTTGCTTTCAAGGAACGGAAACGTTTTCCTGACTGCAACAATAAAAAGAGTCCATTGTTGGGATGGCTGAGGTCCTTCACTATCTTCCTGGCCTTGGTCCAGCACACCGCTTGCTGTATATCGTGTCCAGGTCAGGAAGCTCGATACGGATGGTATGCTCTGCTGATCACCCTCTGGAGAGCTTGCCTGGTTGTATGTGATAGGGAGGCAGTATTTGACAGGTACGAATCGGCAACAAGAAGAAAATCAGGGAAAGATCCACAAAAAAATTTAGTTTTGATAGCGCGGGCTTTATTCCATCTACATTGATATACATCTAATGATTTAGATATTATTTTGTATATAACTCCTGATGCATATCTTTCAGTAATAAGATTTCTTACATGCTTTGTAAGTTCTTTGAGGATCATGGTTTCAGCTATCAGATTAACCTAAAGAGACGTCAAGAAAATCCTACAGAACTTGATGATCTTTATTTGGGGCTATATAGAATCACTTTACTGATGGCAGGTATATGATCATCACTGTTAAACATGGGTTTGAATTTGTATTGTGAGAACTGACACATGCATTGTAAATACACAGAGTAGAATAAACCTATTGGAGTTGTAGAGTTGTGTTATGCAAATATATCTGAAAGAGTTAATTCAACTCTGGGAATTTTACTTTGTTTGTGTTTTTTTTTTGTTTTTTTTTTTTTTGCTTTTTTTTTGCTTTATTACTTTAACAGTAGAAAATTATCAGATTTTTAAAAAAAATTTTGGTTTCTTTTTAGACCACAAAACAGCCAATTTAATAGATCAGTGTCTTAAAATAAATACTAGCACTGTCTATAAGCATTTTATTTACAGATGTTACTAATTTTTCTCCTCTTAATAATTCTTTAATTTACAGTTTTTGAGGACCACAGAGCAATTGGTTATTTAAATAGAAAGTTTATGTAAAGTTTTATGTGGTAAATTAAATACTTTTTATACTTATATTGTTCTTATTAAATTGCAATTCTGTATATGAAGACTTCAGATGCACAATCCTTTAAGCCAACTTGGCATCTTCTGTTTAAAATGAACAGTTTTTTTCTAGACTTCTATGCCATGCTCACTAAATTAACTCGTGTTGAGGCTGAGTCTATCTCAGCCTTCACTGGGCAAAGGAGGAGTACACCCTGGACAGCTCGCCAGTGTGTGTAGGCAGGGCTAACACACACAACCATTCACACCAAGTGGCAATTTGGATCAGCCAATTAGCCTAATGTGCATGTCTTTGGACTGTGGGAGGAAACCGGAGTACCCGGAGGAAACCCACACAAGCACAGGGAGAACATGCAAACTCCACACAAAAACGCCCGAGCTGGGACTCAAAGCAAGGAACTTTTTGCTGTGAGGCGGACATGTTGTCCACTACACCACCTTGCCGCCCTGCAAGAGTTTCAGTATTTGGATTTTGGACTTACAGTATACAGTATGTGTAGTTATCATTTAGTAATGGCTGTGAACAGTTTTCTTTCAGTGTACTCACAGGATCACTGCAATTATCATTTTATTTGGATCAAAGCAGGCTTATTAGAAGTTTTAGTGTTTAACTGTTAGTTATTGATAGACATGAGTTAAGAAACTGTTATGTGTAGGAAAGTCAACCTGATCTCATGAATAATTTGTATGAATTATTTGCAGACACAAACAGACTAAACAAACTGCTCTGCAAGGACAGTAACGTTGTGGGGATGGAGCTGGACTCTCTGATGGTAGTGTCAGAAAGGCGAATGTTGGCCAAAGTAAAGACAGTATTCAACAATACTTACCACCCGCTTCACAACCTGCTGATCAGTGACAGGAGCACGTTCAGTGAGAGACTGTTACCACCTAAATGCTCCACTGAAACGCACAGGAAATTATTCCTACCTGTGGCCATTAAACTGTACAACTCCAACATCCACTGTTATACATTTGCATTTTGCACTACATTTACATTCTACTGTTTATTATGTTTATATAGATTTTAGTAACTTCTAATTTTAGA
>JAQMYF010000007.1:21040445-21052307 GCA_030014195.1 Neosilurus mollespiculum
GCTCACAATCATAGGATCCACCATGAATTCCACTGTGTATCAGAGGGTGCTTGAGCAACATGTGAGACCATCTGTAAAAAAATTAAAGCCGAAGTGAAACTGGACCCTGAAACATGACAATGACCCAAAACGTACCAGTAAATCCACAAAGGACTGGCTGAGCACTAAGAAATGGAGAGTCCTGGAATGGCCGAGTCAGAGCCCAGTCCTAAATCCCATTGAGATGCTGTGGGGTGACTTGAAACGAGCTGTACATGCAAGAGACCCCTCAAACATCTCACGATTCTGCATTGAGGAGCGGGGCAAACTTTCTTCAGACAGGTGTCAGAGACTGGTAGATGGCTACAAGAAGCGTCTCACTGCAGTTATTTCAGCCAAAGGGGGTATCACTAACTATTAGGGGGTAGGGTGTCCTGACTTTTTCCTCAGGTAAAATATGTATTTCTTTAGAACTTTATTTTACAGAAGATATTAAAACATCTTAGATTCAGGTTCAGTTGTTTAGCTATATTACTTGCATCTCTCAGTATTGTTAAAACTGACATTAAATATTCATAGATCCAAAATTATTACAAAAATATACAGGCTTTGATAGGGTTCCTATAGGGATAGGAATTTTTTTCACATGACTGTGTGTGTGTGTGTGTGTGTGTGTGTGTGTGTATAGTACCTTTCCATGCAGATTTTTTTTTTAGTCTCACTGTCAAGCTCAGAATCAGTTACTGCTCTTACCAGGATTAATGTTTTTACCAATAGCTTCAAACAGGAGCTAGAAATATTACAGAGCATTAACCTGTCGAATCCAGCAATCACACAATCATTCTCTGAATCAGACAACCAGAATTTTAGTAAATAACTAGGTAGAAAGAATCACACAGCACACAGATCTTCACACAGGTCTTCAGTATTAAAAATAACATAATACTTGGAAGGATCTGTTTCAGTGATGTGGTAAAATTAAAGCTTTTATCACACGTGGAGTCCTGTATACAGTATATTAGGGGATGGTCTACCAAGAAAGTGTGGTTGTCGGGTTGTTGGAAGTTCTATATGTAAGTAAAAAAATTACCCGCAGCAGGCTTATCATACTAACTAGAGGACTTCCTTCATTTGGAAATGGGCTCAGCTCAGGGTACACACAATTCATAACGTGTTGTCCAGCAGACACGTGCCCTGACACATAGCTCACCCAGAAACTATAGAGAACCTGATTATAACACATAGCTTAGGTCCTGTTTTAGTTCTTATATCTGAGTAGGTTGTACTCATATGGAGGGATGTTTTTCATTAACAAGGTTATTATGTGAACGGAGAATATTTACAACATGTTTACAGCTTTTTTACGACATTCTTAAGGCACTTGTAAACTGACAGCCTCAAAACAGTTTACTCCATTTGCCTTTTTTTTTTTTTTTTTTTATCAGAACTAGGACTCCAAAAACCCCCCAAAAAATTCTACCCTCAATAGAAACTCATGAACCAATTCGAAAAGCAGTGCAATGGTACTGTAAAGACATTTCCTTTGTGTTCCTTTATGCTGCCACAGCACTGCCCGGAGTTGGGATGTGGCTTGACGCTGTGTTTTGGGGAACAGTAAAACAAGCAGCTAATGACACCCCACGCCACCACAGCAAAGCGGCACGCGTCACACACGCTAACCCAGGAAATGCTTTGGTTGGCCACAGGGTAATCATGACTGTCCCGGGCAATTTGAGCAGAGTGAACACCACAATTTTTTTTTATTCTTGAGCTGCTCACCGCAGTACCCCAAAGCTCCACTCCAAGCCCAGACGAGCCACAAAGAGCTGCACTTGTCTCACTCTGGCTGTGGGTCAGATGTTGGGGTGGGGGGAAGATGAGGGATGTAGGGGGAATAACCTGCAATTATCAGGACTGTCCAAAGCTAAATGTTCCATATTCCTACTGTACATAAACACTCTTTCTTTCTCTGTCTGTCTGCCTGTCTGTGTCTCCTTAGCTGAGGCTGGTGGAAAACTAGAAATTGGAAGCAGGGAGAATTTCAGCAAAGTCAGTTCTTCTCTCCGTCTCTTCACATGTGCCATCTCACTTTTTTTGCTCAGGCATGGAAAATATTTGGGGATGGTGTTGTGGGGGTTCAGTCGTAATATGCTCATGCATGCACATATTTATTTGGTGCCCTAAAAAATATTAACAACTAAAACATGCAGTGTGTGTGTATGTGTGTATGAAGAGGTTCCCTTTATGTAGCAGACCCTCTCAGAGCCTTGACAGGATCAGTGAGTGTGCCCTCGAGCTCTGAGTAAATGAAAAGTCATACAGTAAATGTTTGTTAATATATTTTCAGAAATATTATGAACTGAAAAATGCAGGCTACAGAGGTCACAAACATTTCTGAAATACCATCGAGGAGCAAAAAATGTCACTTTAAAACAGTTCTCATAAAGTGTTAATGTCTAATCCCTGCTAAAACAACCTGAAAGTGAAACAGACTGACTCAGCGCACTGTCACTTTCACTCAAAGCTTACATTCTACAAACACATTCGAGCATACTGTAGGTAGTGCATTTGATGCATGCCTTTCCAATAAAACAATTTTTTACTTGTTCCCGATGGTCAGAGGTAATGTATGTACAGTATTTTTCTTTTTAATTTGATACGTTTGAGGCATGGTTCCCACGTCCGCCTCACAACAAGAAGGTCGTAGGTTCAAGTCCCGGCCTTGGACGTTTCTGTGTGGAGTTTGCAGGTTCTCCCCATGCGTGGGTGTCCTATGAGTACTCCAGTTTCCTCCCACAGTCCAAAGACATGCACATTAGCCTCTAGGTGTGAGTGTAAATGGTTGTATGTGTGTTTATCTTGCAATGGTCTGGTGTGCTGTTCAGGGTGTACCTTGCCTTCACCCAGTGTTGGCTGAGATAGGTGCTAGCCTCCCTGCGACCCAAGTAGGCTTAAGCAGTTCAGTGAATGAGTGAGTGAGAGGAGAGAATGTACTGTCAAAATTAGAAAATAACTTAACATGGTTAAATAATGAGTCACTCATTAATTTTCAGTAACTGCTTTATCCTGGTCAGAGCTGCAGTGGATCCTGAGCCTATCCTAGGAGCACTGAGCACACAGAGCAGGGCACCACACTCGCACAGACATGCATAAACGTATGCATACACACACACACACACACACACACACACACACACACACACACACACACACACATATCTAGCTGCAATTTAGGGTAGTTTTCCATAGTGTTTTTGGAAGCTTGAAGGAAACCAAATAACTTCCCGTGCAAACATGGGGTCCCTTGAGCTTTGGACGGACTCTGGACCTTGCCACTTTTTTTCAACATCCATTCATCCATGACCTATTCCACTTGCATATACACCTGGGTGACGTTGGAAACTGAAGCCAATCCCAACTGACTGGGAGGTATGGGACACCCTGAAGAGGTCTGCAATCTATTGCAATCTAAGACAGAGACAAACAACCATTCACCTCACTTTCACATATATGGGCAATTTAGAGTAGCCAGTTGACTTGAATATGCATGGCTTTGGACTCATGGGAGGAAACTGGTGAACCCTAAGGAAAGTCATGCATGCAAAAGCACATAGGAAGAACTAATTTGTGTGGTATTTATATTTACACACACACACACACACACACACACACACACACACACACACACACACACACACACACATATATATATAGAGCTCTACTTTGACGTATCGAGCACTGTTCTATGGAAAATCGACTCAGGATTTATATATGTATATATATACCTGAGCATAAACCAAAGTAAAATGATCCTTTTAAAATATGGTGAAGAAAGTAAGCACATTATTGTCCTAAGATGCTAGCAATGCCCCGAAGCAGAAAATACATCTTGAAGAAGATTTGAGTAATCATACAGCAGTCTGCTTGACCACACTTCAATACAAAATTTCTTCAGTTGCAAGATGTGAGAATTGCTAGTGTGTTTATGATCATTATCCTGCTACCAGGTTTACTACCAGTTTAATTACAACCGTCAGACTGATGACCTCACATTCACACACTCTTTGACATGATTCAGAATTCATAGTTAATAAATGACTGCAAGCTGCCCAAGCCCTGAGGCAGCAAAACAATTGCAAACCATCACAGTTGGTATGAGATTCCAAACAACTGTATCTTTAATGGTCGGTTCAGAGCAATTATTCCTAAAGGAATGACTAAATCTCTGACTGAATTTGCTGGGGTGGCCAGTCCTATGGCCAATATATAATCTCTTTAGGTCTTGACATGATAACATCACACCTATCAATAGCAAAGAGAACACCACATCTTAGAGGTTAGGTTTAAATCAGACAGATTCTACCTGCAGTGGCACCTTATCTGGAACTCCTGATTCTAATTTTATGGTGTACTTAATTTTACTATGTGATTGTTTAAATTATGAAAAAGAATAAAAAATGTTAAATGTTATGTGTCATTTGTTGGTTGTATTACCTTTATCCATTGCCACTATATAAAAATTGTGGAATGCTTGCCTGTTCAAAAATGTTGACAAAATCAACAGATTTTTATGGGATGTACTTACTTTTTCACATGACTTTAGCCAATGTGGTTTTAGACAGATTAAGTGTTTATATCCCCCTATTTGTTAAACATGATCTTTTCAGGCAGTTCGCCAAAGCAAGATTATGATATACAAAAAACTTTTCGGTGAAATATATTTATTTTTCCACACTTCAACCACAGCAACATCCATCACCTATATATGTACGTTGCAATCAACTTTCTGCAATTTTTCAAAATCAGTTTGTCATGTCATTTTATGAATGTAATCCATATGTGCTCTGAGACTGCTGACTGACACAGTGTATAGTGCCATTAACAGTTGCTTGGCTTGAACTTGGCACTACTTTACATTGTGGATGCAACTGGCAGAACTTATTTTATGCCTTCCCTGGTCATCCGGCCCAAATATAAGGAACAGTTTCCAAATGCCAGGACACAACAGGGAGGAAATGTAGCAATATGTTACATTTAACAAATAACTCACTGAGGGTTTTGGGGAATACCAAGTGTGAGTTATTATCCACAAAAACACTAACATTACAAACAGAAATGGCATTAATGATCTCATGTCCTCCAAAATGTAAAATAATGACTTTTACTTTATTTTATAATTAGTGAATCTAGTAACACTTACATTTTACATATATTATTTTGTATTATGTATAAAAATACATTTCTTTTTACCCAACCCTGTATTTAATCAGTATTGGGAGTATTACAAAATCTGGTACTGATTATAAACCATTTTTAAATGAGCTTATTTACATACATTAATGAAGCTCATTACTTTTAGGTGCACTGGGACATGTAATATTAAGCACTGTTGATTGCAGATAAATAACATTTATTGTACTGTAGGTCTCACACTTCAAATTTCATTACAAATGAAAATAAAATAACAACAATATTTCTTGCCAACAGAATTCAGCCAAAGTAATAAGGCATGGCGTGTTTTTGTTGCAACATTTTATTTTACAATCTGAATTTTATGAAATATAAACCACACTTAAGTAATGTTAGCTCAGGCATGGTGATGGATGTTGTGCAGCTTATGGGTAGACTTAGTGATTTCCATACTGTTAGACTAGGATTTTTTGACATCAAATAAATATAATGTACAGTTTAATGTTCAGATTGTAATCTAGATATTATAACCCAATGTTCCAATGATTTGCTCACTTTTCTAAAAATTACACAAAACAAGCTGCTAGACTGTAGGCTAGATGACAATACATTGCTGACCCTTAATTGTCCCTATTTCCTAAAAAATCATGAGATTGTAACTGATAGAATATGTATGACAGATTCTAAATTAATTTGAGTATGTCTATATTGCTTTTAATGTCATCCTGCATACCAAACTCTATGGTAACAAGCCAATGCTGCTGGCCTAAATGCATGCCATGCCACCAACTAATTCTTACATACTGTCAAAGTAATGTCAGGGGTTGGGATTTTCATGGTTATTTCAACAAAATTGCCTTGATTATGGTATAAATAGTGTGATATTTTCCCCACACCCTTGACTTAACTACTGATAGCCAAACAGCACTGTTCCATGTTTAATAATATATACTGCATGGCTAAAGTAATAAAGTAAAATATTAATACCGTTAGTAAACCAACTATTAGTTACTATTAGCGTTAGCACATTTTGAACCATTAAATAGGTCTGTTTGCGATATTTCTATGTTTCTTAATATGAAATAGGTAGCATTGCTTGGGGATATTCTCTATTTCTAAAGTTCTAACTGTTCTTTTACCCATACACAAGCTTACAAATGCTCATGATTGGATAGTGTCCACAGTAGAATCCTGGCCACATCATCAGGATTTGAACTCATGGATCTTCCAATGACAGAGCAAGTACTTTTCTGTTCTGAGCAATCGTCTTGGTTTTATGGTTTAAGTTATCAGCCTTGAACTTGTTATATGTCTGGTTTTATGGTTTTAATCTGCCACAGAATTGATGAGCATTACTAGCAGATGAGTCAAGGTGATGTGCTCTTATAGTTTGGAAATTATTAGGCTATTATGTGGGCAGCCAGAGCCAACACCCCTTCGATGCAATCTGAAAGAAAGGAAATGGATTTTGACCTCTTGCCTATATTCTATTTAACATTATTTAATATGTATTTTACACTGTATGTACCCAACTGGAGCCTGTTGGTATTTTCTTTTCTCTCACACTCATTTTACTGTCTTTCAGCTTCTTTTGCACATGCTTCCCTTTTACTCTGTTGGTGCTTTTGGGAGCTTTTGACAGCATGTAGATTTCACTCTATCCTTCTACCTCCCCCTCCAACTTTCTTTCTCTCTCCCTGTCACTCCTTCTACAATTTCTTTCTCTTTCCCTCCATCGCTTCCCTACTCACCAAGTCTAATGGGCTAGTGATTAGTCGACACATTCATATTTTCCTTTCAATGTGTTGTGCCAGCAAAACGCCTGTAAGCCCACGACACTGAGGACAGTTGTGCCAGGGGAATGTGAGTGTGCCGGTAAGTGTGGGTGATTGGTGTAAAAGCAGCATAGTATGAGCCACTTGTTTACAGCGTAATTCTGAATACATTGTGTCTGCCGCAAGCTGTGTTTTGCTATGTTTCTATGTGTCCATACAGACTGTGGTGTGTGTGTGTGTGTGTGTGTGTCTGTGTGTGTGTGTCTGTGTGTGTGAGGGTAGTCGTGGGAACTTTAACTTTGTATTCGGAGGCCCAAATGCAGTGCTTGGTGCAATGAAACCTGACCCCCCCACCACCACTCAAAAACACACTCATGTTCCCCTTACCCACCCAGCACTCTGAATTAAGACACATGTGGAAACAATTCAGCTGATGCCCTGAGCAAGCAAGCCCTCAACACACTCTGAGGTGTACACACTCACTCACTCACTCACTCTCTCTCTCTCTCTCTCACACACACACACGCACACAAACACAAACACACACAAAACATATCAAGTGCTAACACACGCATACACACACACACAGTGCGTGGAGCCACACAGACATATAGGTAAACATTCATTGCACATGCAGATTCACATTTCCATATTTCATTTGATGTGAATACATAAACAGAAAGGGGGGGGGTCACTTCCGACACATCATACTCTCTGTGTACCACTACTTTAACTTCAGGATACAGTGAGAATGAGAAAGACGTGTGAACAGCAACAGCTTGGCATTTTATATCATTTTTTAAAGGTTTTATGTGTGAGTGTTCAAAGGTTTGAGTCATCTCCCAGAAGACTCTGGAAAGTGAGCACCTCAGGGTCCTGCAGGGTTGTGTTTTGGGGCTGATGTTTTTGTTTTTGCACCTGGTTACGCGGAATTCAAAGCGAATTAACAATCTGGTGATGTGGCTAGTACCTAATTTATATATAAGCTAACATCTTTTGTAATACTTCAGTGCAGCTGGCCAGAAAACATCTGGAGCCTCAAGGAGAGAGAGTTCTCACCTATCACACTGAATTAGGCTATGACTGAAGTAAGCGCAGAATTTGAGGGCCCTGCTTAGCACAGCTCATGTGTGTGTGTGTGTGTGTGTGTGTGTGTGTGCCTGAGAGAGAGAGAGAGAGAGAATGTGCAAGTGAGTGTAAATATGCAAGAAGAAAGGGCAGGGTTGTTTTTGATATAGCCAAAGTGCAGAAACATGCCAAAATCTGTAATTTAATATTTCACTGCTTCAACATCTGGAGCTGCATATAAAAATGGAAAATGGAGAGAAGGAATGGGGGTGGGGGTGGTGGGGGGGGGGGTGTTAGTCAAGAAAGATAAAAATACATCCCTTGTCCTATAGAACAGCCACCCTTATCCTCCTCATTTTGGATTGCTAAAAGTAAAACTATAATAAAATTTTATTTATTTATTTATTTATTTATTTATTTATTTATTTATTTCTCTGTTTACTTATTTATTTATCTCTGCTTTTTTGCAATTTACAGACATTTTATGTAACCTACCCATAAGTGGGTAGGTAATGTAGGTGTAACACACATGCACATACAAACATGTTCACACGCTTTCTATGTGTGTAATCGTCTCTTGGCATAAGAATGTAGGTGATCTGAGTGTGATTATTGCTTGGCTCTGTCCGTGGTGATGATGACATTCAATACTCTGTGTGAGTGTGTATGCATGTTTTCCATCATGTACAAAATTTAAATCAGGCTTTTATAACTACAATTATCACCATTCTACCATGCTAACTAATAAAACCATTACAACCATTATTCATTACTGAGCCTGAGGTTCCTGCTTACACAGACTGGGATACTCAGTATTTATCACTTGTGTAATTACACTGACGTGTGTTCTGTGTCACGCTAAACAATTATGATTAAAACAGCCATTTTTTCCTTCAAATGCCACTATCTCCAGACGCTGATCTGTTTGTGTATGTTAGTGATTGCACGTGGCTGTCACTCAGTATCTATTCATTTATGAATTATCGATTCTTGTTGTTTATGCGTCAATTCCTGTGATTGAATTCACCACCAATTGAGTACAGCTGTGTTTGAACAAGTAGATATGAAGTCAAGGGAAAAGGCAGTGCACAATCATACACATGCCCTCAATTGGTGTGTTTGTGTGCCCACATTGTGCTAATCCTCTGTCTTCACTCTCATTAATGTGTTTGCTTTCGTCACACTGTTCTATTATCATCTGTACAGCTGGAGAGAAGTCACAGCTTTTGTTTGTAATTATAGGGACTTTGAGAATAAAAGGAATAATGAGAAGACAGAGAACGATTGAAGGGGAAAAAAACACAACTTCAATGTGTCTGTGACGTATTAGTCATTTTACTGTAATTGTTTTTTGACCCTTCTTCCCCTTTTCTTTTTTCTTTCTTTCTCTGACTGTGTGTGTGTGTGTGTGTGTGTGTGTGTGTGTGTGTGTGTGAGTGAGTGAGTGTGTGTGCCCCCACAAACACAAATGCAGTGAAATGGGAAATATGCACTGTGACTGTTCTCATGTGGAAGTGCTCCAAAACTGTCTTTGACTGTCAGTTTGAGTCCAGAGCATGGAGTGACTGCTTATTGATGTGTGTTTGAGTTGGAAAACTGTACAGGCCTCAGTTCTGGGAAAGCCTGGGTCTAGAGTACGGCTGCAACCCGAGGGAGAAAGCTGGCCAATAGGCACATTGATCTGGTGTTGAGCATGATGGCTCTTGAAAGATTTGGGCTACCTGTACTATTGCTTGATATGCATGTAGACAAAAATGACAGCTCTAGCTGAATGTATTTCCCTGACTAGTCACAGTTCCAGCAGATCAATAAGAATAAAGGTATGAATTATCATTTATCAATTGTCTAGGCAGCAGTCTGAATTTCTCGGGTTCAGACTGCTGTTAATCCATGCTATTGCCTAGATCAGTAAAGTCATGAGTTTATTTTGAATAGGATTTTTTTGGTTTCATTTTCTAATTCATTCATTCATTTTCTAGGCCGCTTAATCCTAACTAGGGTCACTTAGTCTGCCAACTTTGGGCGAGGGCGGGGTACACCCTGAACAGCTCGCCGTTCCATCGCAGGGCAACACACAACCATTCACACTCAAACCTACAGGCAATTTAAAACAGCCATTTAACCTAATGTGAATGTCTTTGCACTGTGTGAGGTAGCCGGAGTACGCTGAGGAAACCCACACAAGCACGGGGAGCGAGTGTGCACACTCCGTACAGAAACACGTGAGCCTAGGACTTGAACCCAGGACCTTCTTGCTGTGATGCGGACATGCTAACCGATATGCAACTGTGCCACCCTCCACTGGACCAGTACTGGTGATATTTTTTAGAGGGATTAGTCAGCAGGCTGGAAATGTTGAAATAATTAGGCACAAACCTACAGTAGCAACCAGTCAGCCTTAGGAATTGTCTGACTTCATTTTTGGTATTGGGTCTTGCTGTGGCTTTATCAATTTGGGGCCACAACTACCTGTGACCCAAGAGTAAGCCTAGATACCTTACTTCCATCCATCCGGTCACACAGTTTTTTGAGGGGTTTGTTGTGAGCCCCACCCATCCCAGTGACCTCAGTAGAGCCCTTAGATGTGCCTCTGCCTGTCACTGCGGTAAATAACAATGTCATTGATGTAGGCAGTGGTATATGAGGTGTGTGGGTAGAGGATTCTGTCCATGAGCCATTCTGCCCATGAATTGTTTGTGCGGGGGCCACAAACAACCCAAAAGAAAATGTCACACATTTTTGTAAACTGAAAGGGGTGAAACAGGCCATTTTTTCCTGAAGGATAGTTAACAGGATCTGCCAATATCTCTTTGTCAAACCCAGTGTTGAATAAAAGTGTGTTCTAGGAGACAATAGATGCTGCTGCTTACCACCACCCCTGGGGGAATTTCAATCTGGTGTTCTTTAAGGTGCGTATTACTATGTAGCCTTGAGAACGTTAGAAAATTTAACGTGCAACATGGCCACCTTTGTGATTTAGAACAGTGAGCAGTGGTCTGTCTAAAGAGGTAACAGGTTGATTGACATGCAATTTTTATATTTGCCTCCGGTCCCAATTCCTCCTTCTCTGGAACGACCATCACAAAAGCTAAGGGGCCACATCAATTTCCCAATAATCCCTAAAATTCCCAAAGTGTGCATGACTTAAAAATAGTGCCCTGGTCTGGTCTGTGCGGATTTTTTTTGCTGTGTGACGTTATCAGTGCTGGCGACAACTAATTACATGGTGCACATCTATGAGTTATATCAAAATTACTGAATATGTTTTATTAAGTTACATTGAATGTGAATTTAAGAAAAGTGTGATGTCTATGGACAGGCAGTGCTAGGTTGGTAAGGGCAAGGTTTTCTACAGATAACCTTAGCAAATGACAAAAAATGTTAGCTTGGTAAGGTTCATGCTAATAAGTGGTACTTTGGTAAGAGCTAGTTATTGTAGGGATGACACTAATGATTGGTTTATAAGAATTGGTTTTGGTAAGGATAATGCTAAGTAATATTAAGTGGTAGGTTGGTAGGGATTGTGCTTATAGGAAGCAATAAGTGAGAGGTTGATGAGTAATTGTTAAGTAGGGATTGCACTAATAAGTGCTAATAGGTGGTCAGTTGGTAAGGGTTGGTTTTGATAAAGATTGTTATAGGGTTTATATGTTATAAGGATATTAAAAGTTGATAAGTGTTGGGCTCTCTCATGGTGGGTTGATGATTGGGTTAGGGTGGGATGAACAATGTAGGCATTTGCCAGGAAAGAGTTCATATTTACTATGCAGATTCACATATACAGTACAGACCAAAAGTTTGGACACACCTTCTCATTCAATGAGTTTCCTTTCTTTTCATGACTATTGAC
>JAQMYF010000007.1:21066178-21078261 GCA_030014195.1 Neosilurus mollespiculum
GCTGACAATTGCCTCACTACTTATCAGTTTAACCATTGAACGGGTCACCTTAGTCATCATCACAACAATTGCCCCCCTTGAGAAATTTGTCAGGAGCCGCCACTGCATACAGCCATCATTGTAGGTGCAGATATACAAAACCTAGATCAGCTAAACTGTACAACTCAAACAGAACTCTCCACGGTCCTGTACTTTATTCACAATAAATGTTTTTTTTTTTTCTTCTTAAAAAATAATAATTTTAATGTACAACACAATTTTAATTGACAAGACAGTGTGGCTTACAACTACAATTCACTATCATACAGCAGGCAGGCAGAGAGAGAGACAGAGAGAGACAGAGAGAGAGAACAGAGAGAGAGAACAGAGAGCTCTACAATGCCTAGCATAAACAATTGTTGAAAATGTGTACCGTTAAATAAAAAGGAATGAAACAAATCTGAAAGTAAACAAAAAAGTGAAAAAACAGGAGGGATTTCCACACTATCTCACATGCACAGTGCCAGCCTCAGCTCGGAAACGAGAACAAAACGAGGTGGAGAGATCAAACTTGGTTCTGCTGGCGCAGAGTCATTCTCCAACGTTTGAACGAACACAACGAAACGAAAGAAATACTTGACTAGTCTGTCCATTCATTTCATTCTCCTTAACAGGTTCCTCAAGAGTCTCTTTCTCCAACAGCGCAGTCCATCCAACAGTTTCAGAACAGAACGTTAAATCAAACAGTGACAGTGTTTTGTCTATACAGGGGTTGAGGGGTAGGGATGGGGTGGATATGGGGAGGGGTTAGTGCAGGTATCTGGTGTTTATATTATATTCTAAGAACGTCTGAGCAAGATTCTGTCAATAGATATCATTTCAAGCTTCTAAATGCCATCTGTAGTGTGAATCTACAATTAATGCTGAGCAGTTAACTGTTAAATTTGTGCTGTGTGATATTGTATTACAGAGACAGTGTTTCCACGTCGGCTCATAGTTGGTGTGTGAATCGCTTTCTGTGGCAAACTTGTTGAGTGTTACTGGAGAAGCTTCCCACCAGACAGGAGAGATGAAAAACAAGGAGGCAGTTCCTTTCACTCCTTTCTGGGACAGACAAAGCCCATAGCCAATCAGCTCTCAGCTTTCCCAGGACACACTGGCACACATCAAAGGCACCTGGGTTAAAGAAAAGGAGTCAAAACACTCTTTGGAGAAAAGTGTAAGTGTTTTAGTTGTCTGATCTTGTCTGAAATAGGTGTGTGTGTGTGTGGGTGTGTGCGTGCGAGTGCGTGCATACCCGCTATCTGGAGATGTATGTGTAGGTGCGTGAAGGCGATCTGGCTGCCTGAGGGAGTCCTTCTGGCTGTCCGTTAGGGGAGACATTCAGGAAGTCCCATATAAGGATGGTGTCATCATGGGAACTGCTGATGATCTGGAACTCATCAAACTGCAGACGGAACACTCGTCCAGAATGCTCCTGTAAAAGGTAACCAAGACAACACAGAATTTACACATGTGCGCACACAGATACACACACACAAAGTAAATTACATCACACATGCCAGGTGAAAGACAGTGAAAATTAGGAAGGCAAGATGTGGAGTTCCACCTGCCATTAGATCACTAACTGTGTTCCAATTGGAAGACAGCTCGCTACATAGGCAAAAGTTTATCAAGGGAAAAAAGTTGTCCCTTGATAAAAGGTACCTGGGATTTGAGCTCAGGGTACAGATGCACTGAAATATTTGTGGGTGAAAATGAACATTTGACTTGTTTGCTTTTTAAGTGGTTATGATTATGAGAAGACTGTTGCATGGCAACTGGGGAAAATGTGTACCAAGCATAAACCTGTACATGTAAACATGTTGACACGAACAAAAACAGAATGGGGAAAAAAGAAAAATTCTCGGAATATTTACATCTACCCCAATTATTGATTAATTACAGAGAAACCAATCAACTTAATGACTAAAATGACATTAATTAAATTTTTCAGTTTAGCCATTGGTCTATTTCAGTATACACTGTCCGGCCAAAAATCAGTCCAACACTTGAACATTTTGTTGGACCGCCTTTAGTCTTGATTACAGTACATACAGGCCATGGTATTGTTTCGACAAACTTACACAACATGAAAAGATTTATTTACATCCAGAATTGAATTCTTTTTTCTCTGACAGCTTGAATTGATGACAGAGAAAAAATTAATAAATAAATTAATTGGACCACTCCATTAAGTAATCTCCAGCACATTCTAAAAACTTTCAGTAGGGTTAAGATCAGGACTCTGTAGTGTCAGTTCATGTGAAAATGATTCCTCATGTTTCCTGAACCACTATTTCACGATTTGAGCCCTAATGTTATATCCATGCCATCAGGGAAGAAAAAGTCCATTGGTGTGATAACCTGCTTTTCAGTACATTTAGGTCATCAGCTGAGTTCATTTTATTGCCACATTAATGTTGCTGAGCCTCGACTTGACCAACGCTATAATTACACATTGCAATCAAGGCGAAGACAGTCCAAGAAAATATTAAAGAGCCCAACTTCTTTTTTTTGGTTGGAATCTGAGTCTTACATCTACCTTTAACATGTAACTACTGCCAGTTTTGAGAATAACTCCATCCAATACATACTTCTGAAAAGCTTAAATGTTGAAAAGTAGGTAATCGGTAGGCGGTGTTGAGGAGGGGGTGGGAAATTATGTAAAAAAGGAAAAAAAAATGTGTCACGATCAGCATGTGTATTTGAAAATGAGCGCAGTGTCACAGAATCCTGCTCAAGATTGGGAGCTGGGGGAGATGGGCTGCAGTCATCTAAGTTAAGGGTAAACATTCGTACTAAACAGTCAACTCAACATCAGCATGGGCCTTTTTTCATTATTATTATTTTTTGGTATACTGTATTAATCCAATAAGGGAAATTTATCCTCGGCATTTAACCTATCCAAAGTGATCACACACACACACACACACGCGTAAACAGTGAGCACACACACCCGGAACAGTGGGCCACCACACATTGGGGGCATCCAGAGAGCAGTTAGGTGCCTTGCTCAAGGGCACTTCAGCCATGAAGGAGGAGGAAGGGAAGGTGCTGCTCACTTCCCCACCACCAAATATTTTTCCTGCTGGTTCAGGAATCAAACCAGTGACCTTTTGGTCACAAACCTGCTTCAATAGCCATTAAGCCATAGCTGCCCCGAAATGTCAGGATGATTTTAACCAATAGATGGTGTTTCAAACCAATTTCAACACATAAACTGCATAAAAAGATAATTTTCATTAAATAAATAAATGTAGTACAATTATGAAAAATAATTTGTTTCTCAATGACTTTCCATTATAAAAGAATTGAGTGGCAGCAACAATTCCTAACAGGATCTGTGACAGAACTAGATCTAATGCAATGATTCATGCTAAAAATAAATAAATAAATGAATGAATGAATGAATGAATGAATTAAAAAAAAAAAACACTAAAACATTTCAGACTAAACTGTTGCTCTAGCCAAGGAAACTGTTTACCTCAAAACTTAGCTAGCTAGGTACATAAGCAAACACAAGTCTTGTTCTGTGCAGCACAAGGTACATAACCACCGCTAGACTGGCATCCATCTTGAGGTAAGCTGAAGAGAAAAGTAGTGACTGGTAATAATTCATCACGTCCAGTGTGCAGCAGGCTAACTTTATAATCCAAGATGACACTGGAGGGTGTTCTGAGAGATGCACAATACTGGCCTTCAGAGAGTCTGACTGTTGAGCCCTCCAGACTGGAATGGAGATAATGATCATTTATTCACTTCTTGTGCACTCACCACTAGTGTGCGCAGACAAAGAGTGCTGGCTGGAGCACGAGGGTCCAGAGCAGCCTGCAGATCCCATACCTTAATCTTCCTGGAGAGAGTGAGAGCATGTGAAAGAGAGAGAGAGATGGACTGAAAATGTTGCACAGAAATGACTACTTAAACTATCATTTAAGCATCAACTATCTATGTTACCTTCCTAGGTCAGACTATTTGGTTTAATTGTGTAAGTAAGCCAACTTAGCCACGTAGACTAGTTTATTGGAGCCAGAGTGAATTCATAAGTGTATAAAAGCTGATTTATAGTCTTGCCGTAGCTATGGTGTAGCTGTGTACCCAACACCGTAGCCTGATGCACACCTCCCCAAAAATGTACCTACATGTAACACCAACGCAGACCGCAACAACTATGATGGCTTGGCTTGACAGCATTGCATTTTCTCATATATATTCTTATATATGTTTACAATTACGTCGTCTTTGTAAAAATTGGCAATCTACTGTCATGATAATTCACTATAATTGCCATTTTAGTCCTGCAGGATTCCACACTTTCCATTTTCTTTTACCCGCCTTTCAAAAATAAATAAATAAATAAAAAACCGTCAGTGGTGTGAAAGTAATAATTTAAAAAATATATCAGTGACTGCTAGAATTAGTAAAATATTCCTACTATGAAACACAGAACTCACAATATTCCCCTTTTTTGCTTTTCTAGGATATCAGTAATTTCTGGGACAGCACCTCCTGGAGGACACACTCACTTTATTGTGCAAGTATAAATATTTAGCACTTTACCATAGATTCTACACTGAAATACACGCTGGCTTTAATAAACTACAGGTCACAGGGTACTCAAGGTACTGTGGACTCATATTGCATGACTTGTTTATTTAATGTCTGAACATAACTTAAAGGTGGGTGTGTTTGTGTTACCCATCGTATGCTCCACTGACAATTCTCTTGTTGTCAAACCGAATGCAACGAACAAGCTCCTCATGGCCTTCCAAGACTCGCAGACATGCTCCACACTCAATATCCCACAATCTGCATGACATACACAGCTACATCAGGAGATCTATCTATCTATATCTAGAATATATTTTCATGCAACTAATATTTTTCCAACACAAATATACAGTTGAACACATTCATAACATACCTCATAAGCAGAAGTATCTGTTACAACACGTACGAGCATGCACATACACACATACCCTATCTTGTACTTCTATCTTTGTGGGAACATTCATTGACACAGTGCATTCCATAGTCCCTCACCCTAACCTTAATCATCACAACTAAATGTCTAACCTCAACCCTTACCCTAACGTGAACCTAAACCTAATTCTAACTTGAACCCTAAAACTAAGTCTAACCCAGAAATGTCCTTTTGATGAAGACCAGCCAAAAGGTCTTCACTCTATTGGTTAAAAACCAATGTGTAGCAAGCACAAGTACAAGCACAAGGAAGTATACACATACACACCGTATGGTGTTGTCCGAGGAGCCGCTGACCACCAATCGGTCTCTGTACTGTAGGCAGGCGATACCCCGCTTGTGTCCATTTAGTGTTCGGACAAATTCACAGGTACTGGTGCTCCACACCTAAACATACACCACACAGATATGTAACATCAGGACAACAATCACAATAATGGACAGAGTATAAATTAGTATAATACAGGACAGTAGGTCAACTAATACAGTATAAATGATAGATTTTTTTAAGTAGCCTGCATTAATGTTATTTTTTCTTATTAATATAAAAAAATCTATAAAATAATTATTCCGTAGTTACTTTTATAGTTCTGTCTCCTGAGGCTGAAACAATGTATTTGTCATCAAAATCGACAACGTTGACGGCGGCTCGGTGGCCGACGAGCACTCGGCGCAGGCTGATGTCAGTGGCGGAGGCCATGTCCCACACTGCGATAGAGCGATCTTTAGAGCATGTCACCATCAGGCCATTACAGAAACGGAGGTGGAGGACTGCCTCGTTGTGGTGGATCAGAGTGTTCAGAACCTCACCAGAATTCACATCCCAGACCCTGAGACAGAATGAGAGATGGAAAAAAACCCTAAAAGCTTTCATGTAACAATTTTAAAAAGCTGTAGATGTGACTATAGAAAGCATGAAAGGGATAAAAATATAAACTACTTATTAACGAAGCTCGAGGTCTGTACAGCAAAATCTAAGCCCGAAATCTTTAGTACAGACCAAGCTGAAGGCGAGATCTGTGTGAAAAGACCAAGAACTGCGATTTCTTTATACAAACTGAGCAAACAAGGTTAATAAATAGTTTATTATACACCCTTTTTAGTTCACTTCAGGAGATGCTATTTGCCTGTTTCTGAATAAGCTTTCGGCATGTTTCCCTTCCCAAGACGAACAAGGGGCTTCCGACGAGCAGCCAGTATTCGCAGGACTTCCTAAACGCCTTATCACATAGGATATTTCTTCTATACCTTACCTCTTCAAGAAAACACCGAATGCTTCTCTGGAAGCTGCTTACCCTGGTTTCACACTGGGGCACGCTGTCCGCGATCTCTGCAATTTGAGAGAATCGTGATGATCCTGAGGGAACTTGGTGGATTTGTGATGATCGCACTGCGCATGGTAAAATTTTTGACCGCTTAAAATTTTGCTGCATTTATTACGATTTGACACCAATTGTTATGAATCGCATTATGAATGAAGGGTCGCAGTAAAGCGCAGTAGTGCTTAACAGAGCGAAACAGACCTTGATGCGCCATAGCAGGGGATCTTGATGAACTTGGAAACACAATTCCTTCAAGTTTCATCTCTTGGATGCACCCTGACTCCATTATACACCCCACTCATGGATATCGTGCCCCAGTGTAAACCCAGGGTTAGGATCAGAGCGAACAGTGCATCTACCTAACGATGGGTGCAAACTGGACTCGCGGGCTATGGCTTTGGCCATTGATTTATTCACCGCCGTCATTTTCAAACAACATCGGTCTGAATTTGGCTGCTTTCTTATGTGCATGCATAACCGGGTGATTCTTGCAGTCATGACAACATCACAGAAAGTAAGCATGAAATGGTTGTGGTATTTTGCACAGACTGAGGCTTGCAGCTCTGTGATTTGTGGTGCCGGTCAAAAAACCAAGTGCGTGTGCAGTGTGCACCCAACTTAACAGCTAAGTTTCTGGTTGGATACACCCCGGTCCATACGCGATTTACTGCACACGTGTCGACCTATCAGAATGCAGCCACTGTTAATGCCATATAATAAAACCAATTCCATCATAAAACAGTATGGTGTAAGTGGAATTACTGTAGAAAGCTACACTTATTATACAGGGGTATTCGACTGAGAGATTTGACCCTAAAGCCTTATAAGGTCTATTAGCTAACATACATAAGAATTAGGTATTAACCTTATAACAAAGGATTTATAGATGAAATTTGCATTGGACAAAAGGACAAAGCACAGAATGAAAAGGTGAAACTGTAGTTAATGTTTAAACTCTAATAAACATTTGGTAAGAATTATTACCAAAAATGTCACACGCATATTTGTATACCTGACAGTTGAGTCTGAGGACCCGGTCACTATTACCCTGTCATCATACTGCAGACACAAAACTGAACCTGTGTGACCAGTAAGAATCTTCAGACACTCCAGAGTGTGCTTATCCCAGATCTGATGGAGACAAAAACAGAGAGGCACCGTATTAGTAAACACTATAATATATAATTCTATTTAATTATGTTAAATATTTAATAATTATATGTGAGACTTGGCAAGAAATAGCCAGCAGTGTGCTAAAGAAACAGTTTAGTGATGAAAAATTCATGTAAATAATAAGTTATTGATTGTTTCTATATTTTATTACTTCTACATAAACAGGATATATAACTATCACTAATAATACATCTCAATAAATCAGATTATACTGATGCAAAGATTTTAAAATCAGAGGTGACGCATTCAGATTACACTTAAATCAGGGCAATCCCATTGTGACCTTTTGAAACAGTGCACCGATGCCAATCGGTAAATCTTACCATCTCACCATGATTGCACAATGACAGGTTACATGACACTAAATACGAACACATGATATTCTTCCACGAAAGCAGCACCACACTCCCACACACCTTGATGGAGTTGTCTCGGAGCCCGCTGATGATCTTGTCATCATCGTACTGTAGGCAGTAAACCCCTTTGCTGTTCTCTGATCTGCACTGTATCCTCTGCAGGTTGTGTCTTCCACAGCGCCAATTTGCCTCAATCGTCTACACACGCACACGCACACGCACACACACACACACACACACACACACACACACACACCAAGAGAAAGAAGACACAGAGAGGGAAACAGTTATAATTACACCACCTGTGTAAATAATTACAACTCCAGAAACTAGAATCAGAACGATACACAGCCAGAGGTGACCCATATCCTAAACAATAAAAATTAATGAACACTCACCTCGATGTCCTGTATAATTTTAGGGTAGAGTGAATGATAGTACGAGTTGGGTGGAACTTCATTTGTGCGATTCTTGAACAAGTACTTCTCCCTGAAAATAACAGGTAAACATCAACGATAGAAATGATTCTTCGAAAGCACACTGTATAAGATATTACCCTTTTTGGAACATTATGAAGTATTAAATCTTCCTGAAAAGATGGCACACATCCATCCATCCTGAATAGCTGTCAAAATTAAGCATTATTTTATTTAAATTTTTTACTGTTGTGATCAGACATCAATTTGTACTTTAGAGTCTTTACCAACCTACGAATGACAGAACAATCCTCTTTATTTGTCAAAATTATTGTTAATAATGCGGTGTTTACATTTTGGCACAAAAACTGCATTAGTTAGGGTTAGGGATGTAAACTGATAAGATTTTTGCGGAGCTCCACAGAGCAACATCGCAAAAAGAAATTGTTTTTCACAAGGTCGAATTTAGGTTGATGTCTGCGGGAGCTAATTAGTCGAGCTCTCACAGGTGGGAGGGATGGCATATGCTCCCCTGTCACTCACAGTGGTCACCAGCCAATCCATGGCATCTGTGAGCTCATTTGTACAAAAGGGGCGGATGGCTCTTTCCATCCGAGTGTGTTAGCCCACCTCTAAATGCGCATGTCAAGGCCTGGTTACACCCCTCCCTGGTTGGCGGCATTCGGATTTGATAGGGAGGCAACAGTGGACAAGTCAGAATTGGATATGACTATAAATAGGGTAGAAAAAAAAGTGGTGGGAGAGAGAGATAGGGAGGAGATTGGTATAGTACCGATCCGATTTTTTGTGTCGCGAACATTATGTTCTTCCATCCGTCCATACGAGTACACATGGGAACTGTGTGGTGATATTTCTCATGCCATTATATAACCATCACAATGGGAACGAATGTCTGAGTCTAAACTTCTGAGTCTTCCCCTCTAAACTGTTACTTGTTTCAATCCATAAAATAAAATACACTTTTTTAATAAAATACATTTTTAATAAAATATATTTTTAATAAAATAAAATACACTAATAATGTAAACAGAATTCTATGTGCCATATGCAGTAGGTATGTTTGGTTTTTTTTAGCTAGCAAAGTGAACTATTACTGTCATGCAATGCAACTCATTTGAATGTAAAGGCTTTTAACCCAATCACAGTAGGGCTCACATGATGTTTCTGGCGTGTATAACGTGCTTATGGAAGTAAGTCTATTCAGCGGACCAGCATCTCGCTACCCTGTGGTGATATTGGGGTTCCATTAAAGAAATCTTCTCAATAGCATATCACTTTCAGACAATATCAAAACTTTGGGGAGGTGGAGGTCATAATGTGATGGTTACATGACATTATGTCATCAATAACATCATCAAAACAAATTCACACTGAAACCTTTTATCAGGAGAAGTTAATGTTTTTGGAGCTCTGCTTTTAGGCAGTGCCTAAATCTTTATATCATTGATACCAATGTCATTATAAATTCTGCTGAATGGTCCAATTCTTTTAGCAATTTCAGATCAGGTTTCTCTGTGGAGGGGAAGAAAGCAGACCTACACAGATTTCAGCATCAATGCAGCTGTTCTGTTATCACACGGTAGAAGTTCTGACTAATATCATTCGAATAGGACAAAATAAGTGTGAAATATTTTTTTTGGCTGGGAGCTGATGGGCGTGTCATGCAGCTGGCTGGAGCCACTGAGCTATCTGTAGCAACAGTCTGTCTGTCATCAGCTACAGTGGATAAAATGAGAGTATCTGTACAGCATTAGGGTTCATTTAGGTTTGCTTAGTCAGAAAGAAGTGTATTTAACCCGTAAGCAAGGAACTAACTTTATTACTAATGATATGTAATATTTATAGGACATTTTCTCGAGGTAATGGACATGCTGCAAGGGTGGAAAGCAGTGGCAGCTGTGCATAGATTTCAAATACATGGCTTTACCAGAATTTCAGCAAATGTTGCGTAAACATGTTTCAACATATTGCTGGTGTTTCTACATACACTTGAAATAATTGTTTTGCAGACATTGCAAGTAGCAATCTACCGTCATCTTTCTTTATGAAATGAAGCCACGCATAGACTGCTTCTTTCTCACCTCCTGAACTGCTTCTTGTTGCAAACTGCTGGTAGACCCCTTATGCGATATCAGAATGCAGGAGTTGTTGGTTTGGGTTTTTTTTTTTTTTTTTTTTTAAACGCACAATGGTCGAAAGCACATGATTCCATTGAATTGGCCAATCTGGACGCAGTTCTTAACTGGAACCTGTTCTCAATTCCAATTCCTAGTCAGGATGATAAATGACCTTCTTAGCAAGTGGGGAATACAATGTGCCTCAAGGATCTCTTATAGGACCACTCCTGTTTTCAATCTAAATTTTATGGAATGCAACACGTACAAACAGGTTCATTATTTAAAAAAAAAAATGCTGACATTGGATAGATTGGTCTACAAAGAAATATTTGATCAATGATCTCTGTGGATAATATTTAAGAGATTAAATGTAAATAGTCTTTTATTTAATTGTAAGTGTATGTCTCAGTGGTTTTAAGAACACAGAGTTTTGATTATGGATCTGCTGCATTAAGGACATAAATGGCAAGTCTAAATAAATAGTTAGCTGATTCTTTATATGCTTCCTTTCAATTATATGATCCTGCCAAGGAGGCACCAACCTGAACTGCAGAGAACTTTCATTTATACTAAGAAAACATGAATTAAATCTGAAAATTTTACCAACTTTGTACTCATTACCATAACAAATTTTTGTTGACTGTTTATAAAAAGATTATAAATGTAAACACACACACAGTGCAGAAATCTGTGACTTGTTAGTTAGTTGGTTAGTATAGAGAAATAAACTGAGATGCTCTGGAGCGGTTGCAAATCAGCATTACAGCCAGTTTAATCCTATGGATTTAAGTCTAAGTTTCACTGCGGTGTTTCATACTGCAGTATACAGTTGACTTAAAACATCTCAAAAATTCTTTGTGAGATTTCACTTCATTTATAATTAATTACCCAAGGTTTCCCCCTCCCCCGAAAAAAAAATTGTTTACTTTTACTGCAGTTTGGCAGAACATAAGAATCGTGGACAACAGAAAATAAAATGCTAAGAATTCATCCATATCCTTCAGCTCACCATTGATGTCTTTCAGACAGGCCTTTCCAGAGTGGATCCGTGCGCACCATCCTCTCAATGAGCTTCTTCCACAGCATGCCTTCGGAGATGACCCGGTGCCACTCGCGACACACCAGCTCAGCCGCGCACAGAGACCGAGCATCCAGAAATGACAGGATGTTCTCTGCTATGTGCTCTAGACCCCGTGCTGGAGAGACAAACACAACAGAATAGGCTTGTGGTTATTTTAGGTTTGTTTTTTTCAAAGGATGATAAACCATATTATTCATTTTCTGAACCACTTAATCCTAATTAGAGTCGCGGGGAGGCTGGTGCCCATCTCAGTCGACTTTGGGTGAGGGCGGGGGACACTCTGGACAACTCGCCAGACCATCGCAGGGCAGAAACATGTTGACAGCAACCCAATGGCCTCCTCTTTACGAAAGTCAGCAATGGTTCTTTTGCATGCCTCTCACCATAGACAGTGAGAGACATGGCTGGCCTTTGATAACCCAGTTAGCGGCACTGGGGGGGCAGCAGTAACAACCTGGTGACAGTGGGGCTTGAACCCCCAACACTACCTGCCCCATAAACATTATTATAGCAGACATAAATAATGTCATGTCATGTCATTTTCTGAACCGCTTAATCCTAATTAGGGTCGCGGGGAGGCTGGCGCCCATCTC
>JAQMYF010000007.1:21101871-21122812 GCA_030014195.1 Neosilurus mollespiculum
CCAAATGAGGATGGGTTTCCCTTTTGAGCCTGGTTCCTCTCAAGGTTTCTTCCTTGTGTCAACTGAGGGAGTTTTTCATTGCCACTGTCGCCACGGGCTTGCTCATTAGGGATGTGTAGGGGGTTGTAGAAAAATGTTTAGATTCCTCCTTAAATTACTTTTACTATGTAAAGCTGCTTTGTGACGATATCAATTGTAAAAAGCGCTATACAAATAAATTGAATTGAATTAAATAGTGTAATGTCCCTGTTCAAGTGTGATTTCAGTTCCTATTTTAACTTACAGAAAATTCACACCATCTCATTTACCGAAAAGCTTACTCTTGTTAGGGTCATGGGGAGGCTGGAGCCTATCTCAGCCAACACAGGACGAAGGCAGGGTATACCCTGAACAGCTCACCAGTGCATCACAGAGCCAACACACACAACCACTCACACACATGGGGCAAGGTCAGGAGAACAGGCCGAACACCCGAGATCGCAACGCAACAAGATCATCTGGTCCAGAAACAGTTCCCTGAGCACTTCTAATGATCCAAGGTGTTGAAGTTGGGGCTGGGCTACCAAGAGACCTTAGCACCACCTCTCCCACCTCACGCAGTTTCATGTGTGCAAATAATAATGTATAAATACTGTACAAAAAATTATTTGACTATCTTTAACCTTTTTTTGAATTTTATTTTTATATTATTTACCTGAAAAATGTGAGTGGATAATGCTTTGATTACAACACCGGACACTCAGCAGCGGCATGTTGAAGCAGGCGGTATTGTCGTTGTTGGGTATAAAATAGAAAAATAAATCATGCAAAATTTCAATTTGATTTACTTTTCTTTTATTTCCATGCAATATATACTAAAATATCTTTATACAGCACAGTCTACATCTGTTTTTGTAGTATATACTAAAGCTCTAAATAGATTTTAATAAGGTGCTATCAGCTAACACAGCGCTGAGCTCTGCTCGGAGCACACAGAGCTCACTGACCTGCCTCAGTAACGGGTAAAAGATGTTTAAGTGAACTATAATATTCTTGTTTTAATTTGCTTTTTGGTTTCTGTGCAGTATATAACTTTGACTGGGGCTTTAGGAGCTGCCTAACGCAACTCTTAGCCTATGCTCCTGTTTGTGCATTCCCACCTACATCAATTATGATTAAAAACATAGTAAAAAAAATAATAATAATGATGATGATGATGATGATAACATTAATTAATTAATAAATAAATAAATAAATAAATGAATGAATGAATGAATGAATGCATGCATGCATGCTGTGTGAGTGTTGGCCCTGCGATGGCCTGGTGAGCTGTCCAGGGTGTACCTCGCCCTTGTCCAGAGTCACCTGAGATGGGTGCAAGCTTTCTTGCGACCCTAATTAGGATTAAGCGGCTTAGAAAATGAACGAAGATGAAATAAATGCATAAAAACCTCATTTTAGTGTGCTTTTTTTGCTTTGGTTCCCATGTAGTACAGTATATACTAAAATAATTATTTGCCTCAGGATCAGGCAATGTTGCTGAATTGAAAAGTCCCCTCGATGTTCTGTCTCAGGAACTATTAAGCCACACGTACCATCCATCTTATCCTCAAATCATTGGTGAGGTGGTCAGCACGTCCGCCTCACATGCTGAAGGTCCTAGGTTCGAGTCCCAGGCTCGGGGGTTTCTGTGTAGTGTTTGCATGTGCTCCCCATGCTTGCACAGGTTTCCTCTGGGTACTTCGGTTTTAACCCACAGTCCAAAGAAATGCACATTAGGCTAATTTGTTGGTCCAGATTGATCACCTAGTTGTGAATGGTTGCGTGTGCGTTGACTCGGCGATGGTCTGTATACCTGTACACAGTAGGTATACTGGCTGTAGGTGTGTGTTACATATAAGAGCATGTGATCACATATTAATAAAAAAAAATATACACATTTAAAAAATAATTTTTTGAAAAAATTTGACAAAATATTCTCATACAGCACTGAAATGTGAAGTCAAACTCAGACTGATTGTACTATTTTGTACTGAATTCATACTTTTTCTCAGTGGCATCTGAATGTGTGGTCATTCCGTCAGTCCAGTGTTGTGTTGATTGTCGAGTCTGGCTTCCAAGTCGTGACGTCACTCGATAGGAAGACACCGAAAATCCGATTGGCTACACCAAACGTAGGAGGCGTGGCTATGCAACCACCTGCTTCTTTCTGATTGGCTCCGCGTGTTGCTGGGGCTTTTCTTAAGAATCAGCAGCTACAAGCCAAAATATAATGCACTCAGTGTCCACTTTAATAGGAACACCTGTTGATGGATCATTTATCTATCCAGTTCTCCATTATTTACACTAGTACAATGCAGGAAATAATCCAGATACAGGACAGGAGCTTCAGTTAAACAGTTATCATCAAACACAAGAACAGAGGGAAATGTGTTCTCAGTGACTTCAGCATGGCGGTTGAGCTGATTTGCTTTTTCAAAAACTGCTGATGTGGGATTTTTACTCACAGCAGTGTCCCAGGTGTACAAGCTTCTCTACAGGAATCACTCTTTCCCCTCGTTCTGGTTGATGTGATCATGAACTGCAGCTCTTGACTTGGAGCTGCATGATTCTCTGCTACAGCCACATGATCTGCATTAATGAACAAATGTACAAGTGTGTCGATGTAAAAAAAAAATAATAATAATAATAATAATAATTTAGCCGCATGAACACAAACAGGACGATGGTCAACATTACTGAAATAAAAAGTCTTCACTACAATCTTATATACATTTCATGATATGAAAAGCTAATTTTGAGAAATTTTCACTTGAGCCAAATAATTACTTAATCCAAACTTTGATTAATGAAATACCCATACAAAACCCAGCAACAGAGCTGACTTTTGACTACTCACGATTTTTTCTAATTATAACTTTCATTCATCTTTAATGATGGCTTGATCCTGCGCCGGAAACACTGGGTGCGAGTCCGCATCTACATAGGGTCAGATAAGGTGCCCGGTCATTGCATGGCCCCATGAACACATTCACCCTCCTTCACACCCAAGAGCAGTTTTCAAAGAGTCATTCAACGTACCTGCATGTTTTTCAGAAGTCAGACGAAAGCAGGTAAGTCTCCACCATCATTAACCTGAGCTCAGGATGGAATTGGGGACCTTGAGTGCTACGTGATGAACTACCATGCCACACTAAATACAGGGTGACACAAAAAGCCCTTCGACATTTCAAAGTTTGATGAAAAAAAAAATTTTAAGCTAATCAAATTATTTGCACACACAAATCTTTCTTCAATAGTTTTTATGCATCGGGGTTTTTTTTTTTTTAAGATGGCATCCTCCAAATGGTGGCCGTTGTTGTCTATACACACTTGGAGGCAATTTCTGAAGGCTGACATGGCTCGACGGGTCACGTCAGGTGGAAGAGCACGACATCTGCAGAATTTGAAGGGCGATGATTACACAATCATGATTTAAGGTAACACCCAGAAGGGGCGAGGTCAGGGGAAAGGGCAAGCCAATCAAACTTCAAAAATCAAACTTCGCCTTGCAACAGGATCACCAGATTGGGAAACATTTCCCTTGGAACTTGTAATGATCTTGGAGTTGTGTGCGCCATAGTTCCATCTTGCTTGCTGAAATCAGATTTCATTTCAGTGCTGAACCTATTGCTCCGACATTCTCAACCCACTGGCAAGATAGCTTTTCCAATCTGGAAGGTTCTGGTTCCGTGGAACACTGAAACGTCTTGAACAGGCCATCCGTGCAGCGATTAAGAAAGTGGTTACATGTGAAGACTGCTTTGACAGCGAATGGACAGTGTACTACTGACCTTGCCATGTTGGCAACTGGGATCAATTAGGCTACCAACAAACCTTAGCGCTGCCTCTCTCATTAAGTCTCGTGTGGAAATACTGAAACTGCATTGAATGAAGTTTCACGTGTGCAAGTAGTCTATCTTTAACCCTTTGTTTCCTTTTCATATGTGGGAGGGTTTTTTTGGTCACTGAGTAATTAGCTTTCCTTCCTAAATTGATGCAGAATCTTGCATGTCATTGTTGTTTTGAAAGTAAATACTTAACGTTACATCTACAGACTCAAACTTAGTCCACTAATTATATAATATACACCGTACATGTCAAAACCATATTTCCTTTAGAATATTTAGTGTTACTTGGAAACATCTCTGGCTGGTCCAAAGAACATTTCCTTCTGATATCATGTTACCATATGCACACAAACTGCATTATCTAGAGAGGGTCTAATAACCACATTTCATTCTAGTACCAGTGGTACCAGTACCAGTGTAATAGGCAGACAGATATATTTATATATAAAAAAAAAAAAAAAAAAAAAAAAAAAAAAAAAAAAAAAAAAAAAGGATGTCATGAGTAAGAACAGATTGGCAGAAAAGCATATATATATACATACATACGCACACACACATTTTCATCAAGACTGGAATCATGACAATTTCCAAAGCCTAACTGATTGTAAATCTTCTCCATAAACTTGAAACAGAAGGGTACGATTTAAAAAAAAAAAAAAAAAAAAAAAGACAAACAAGCTAGATGGAAATGTAGTGCGCTTCATTTTTTTCATTCATGAGCAGCTGCAGGACAGACAGGAGTCACTAAACAGCATGTGGAAAAGAAAACCCAGTCCTTCATACAATAGGCTCTTAGAAAAATGACCCTGATTAGTGCACAATCATGACACTAACAAATGCCAAACTATCATAATTGGCAGCATGATTATAGGTGGAAAGTTTGGGATAAGCGTAAATCCACTGTACAGTACTTTTTTGATCGTCTGACCTTGTCAAATGAGCAAACACAGGCTCACAGGCATCTTATGGAAAACCCTACTGAGTGCCACTAATTGCTTCAGAGGGATTCTTTTTATTTCAAGTCTGGATAAGAAAAGTCCCATATATAATATTGGTCACTGGCAATATCAGCTTGGACTAAATACAACTATAGGATGACACGCAATCTTCTCGGAAACAAACCCAACCTGGGATCCTTCATGCGGTAAAGTCTTCGAAGCCCATTGTCAGGCTCTTTATCATACCCAGTGATTTCAGAGCAAATCTCCAAGCTGATGAATAAGAAAAAGAAAAGCACTGTAAAATCCTTACAAAGATTGACAAAGTAGTTTATATGTTGACAGCCAATGCCATCAACCTTCTCTCTTCAGGGAAGAATAAAAAAAGAAAAGAAAAAACAAACAAACAAACCAGGTCACATATATGGATATTGGATTTTAAAGCAGTTCAAATTTAATACTTTTTGTCCCCCCCATTTCACTACAGAAACCCAGGTAAAAAAAAAAATCCCACACTGTCATAAAACACAGCAGCAGCAATTGCTAGTAATAAAATAACAAAAAAAGAAAAAAAAAATATTGGAACAGGGGAAATGCAACAAGGACCCAGAGAGGTATGATTGGTGAATGGAGGGGAAATAATATGAAGGAGGGACAGGGATATAAAGAAAAACATGGATTTCTTTATAGGAGGCTTGAGTCCAGAGATGGTTCTTGGTTGGGCTGAGCAGATTCACATCATGGACACGTGCTGACACTTCTTGAATTCGAAAGGGAAGGAATAAAGAAAATGAGGCAAAGTCTTATCCAATCAGAGCGCTCTAAGGCAGGAGCAGATTTGTTATTCATGAAGGGTGCTGTCTTTAGTTTGATTGACAGACAGTTAGTTCCTCTTCAGCTTCTCAAACTGCCTGTGTGTTTGTTTTGTGTGTGTTTGTGGTTAATTAGGGTCCACACACTCGCTTGCTGCAAAAGAAAGATATTTCTTTCTGGATTTTTTTTTCTCCATAGCAATCTTTTTCTGTCTCACTTCTCATTTCAGTCTCAGACTACCTAGTAGTCATCCAAATCGAAAAACTCGTCGTCTTCTCCCTGGTATTCCATCCCCTGAAAATCTACTCTGTACCGCAGGATACCTGCAGGAAACACACACTCAGTTAGTGGTCATTCTTTTCAATTATTCAGGATTAATAACAATCAAAATGCATTCAGTTCAGTGGAGCTTTTATGCTTTGGATTTTCTAGAACCCACAAGGATGCACTGATCCCCAAGTTATGTTTAACCCTTCATTAAAGCTAGACAGTTCAGCAAGATTCTGCAAGATGCAACGAATGATTTTAAAACAAAGAGACATTTACCAAAATGACTGAATTCTTACCAACAGAGATATAAACACATAGATGTAAAAGAAAATGCTCTGTAATAACCATATACTGTGTTAAGCTCTGTATCATGTTTGCAATACTTAGTCAAAACATGTTTGTATGTGTATACTGTACATGTGCTTTTAAAATTTTTGAGATGACACTTGGACACAGGCGCACCAATGCTCTGTTCAAACCGAAATCTGGTATCATCAACTCCGTCTTCACGTTTGACCACACTGAAAAATGGTGCCTCATATTCTAACAAATTTCTAAGAAACCATAACATAACTGCAAAATACAGCAGTAGGCATCAATAGCAAAATATGTCTGTTCATGTACAATGCAGAATAGAAATCTGATCTGAAGAAATCTGAAGCACCCGCAAGTTTGATGAAGAGGGACACTCAATAAAGTTGAGCGGGTCGTACATCACATTCCGGTAAGGCTGTGCGGAGAAGCGCACAATTTGACTTAGAGATGCTAAAATATCTGCACCCATGTCTTCATTTTAAAACAAGACCATATAAATAAGTAATCCTGTAGAAATCTCTAAACAACCTAAAACAGGGGTGAGGCTTTCTGTATTTTAAATACCCAATATTTGGTTACATTTCAGTTTGGGTGTGGAGTGTATTTTAATGCTGTAACAGGAAGTACTCTGGCTTTGGGTAACATTAGCGAAGTTAAAACTGCCACTGGATTGTTGTAAGGCATAAGCACCTGAAGAGTGACGACATCATTCAAATACTTGAGCCTGTAAGAGTTAGGCAGGTATTTGAATAACTTTTCACATCTCTATTGATCAAATAAGGCTGAGATTCTAATGGGAAAATTAACCAACAGTGGAACCCAGTACTATAAATCAGCTACTGTTCGGACCTTCAGAAAGAACCCTTAACCTTTTATTGTACACTTAAACAACACACATCAGATGATGAACCATAAACACAACTAATAATGTAAAAATGACTAACAAGCTGAATGCACAGGCCTGTGAACCCACCTCCGATTCCACCAAATCCCTTCACGAACTGTGAACCTTCCTGACTTTTGTCTGTGACGATCTCCAGCGTGGCTCCAAACTTCTTGTAGTTATTGGCGAACCACTCCAACAGCGGCATACACTCGATCAGCTCGTGCTCCTGCCCCGTCTGATGGATGCACAAATTAACAAAAGGCACATTTGACTTGAATCCATGAAATCCACGATCCGCAAGTATTTATTACAGAAAGTAGCTCATTTAAACTGAACTGTCTGCTTTTATTTATGTGATAGTTAGTTCTCAACCAAAATGACCTTTTACACAAATCTATGACTCATGAATAAATGTACATCATGGACACAGACAGACAGACACACCCACCTCCTTGTCTGTGAAGTGGGATTTGTCCTTCTCTTGCTCCGGTGTCAAATAAATGGTCTTCTCGTCTGAAATAAATCAAGAACAAAGTGATCCAAACTGATTTGTAGTTTTCTGCATTTCAAGAGTGAACATCTGACCAGTCAAATAAATTAAGAAATAGTATAAATATTTAGGCACTGCCTAAAAGCAGGGCTCTCTGAAAACGCTTGCATTTGTAAGTTTACACAAACATGCAGTGTAAAGTAAAAGAATAAGCTGACAAACAAACAAAAACTCAGTTCGTCAGTTGAGTTTGTCATACTTCACGAGAGAGAAGCATGAAACAAAGGTATTTAATTACATCTACCAAGAGGTCCTGTTGTATCTTCAGTTTGTGTTTATTAACAGAAGTGCACAAATGGATGTGTGCATTTTCATGAAATTTCTACCAAGGGTGAGGCTTTGGACAAAAACAAAAGAAAAAAAAAACCAAAATCCATTATATTTTAGAGAGCAAACTCTGGATCAAAATTTTTTTAAAAGGGTTCTTTAACATTATGAGACAGGAACATTTTTGGTCCACATAACGAATTGTTGGGCTTGGCGGAGGCCTCTGCTCTCCAAGTGCTCTTGATTGTAATGAAATGGTAGCCTGCACTGTTCTGTACATGGTGGGACTTTGCATGATTGACCTGATTTCTATGGACCTTTTATTTTGTTTAATTCATCATGTGAATCTCCAACACTTATATCTAAGTACTCCTGCTCTATGTTCCAGATAAGTTTTCTGTGACCAGTATTTTTCTGATTTGTGGGCTCTAAGACTGCAGTGGTACATGTGTGGACATGAGAGGGATGTACCAGCCACGAAAAAAATGGGTTGAATATATTCCCTAAAGTATGAGAGTACTCTACTTGCATGGGGAATGCCACTGTACTACCTAACCTGGCATCCTTTTACAGGAGTTACTAAGAAAGTCTTTGTTATGGAATGTACAAATGCAAAAATGTACACATTCCACCATCAAATCTGACCCAAATACTTAAACAGGATCAGCCGCCCGGCGCAGGTGAACCATTAAACCCCACTCTGGACACACACATCCCTCTCATTTAACAAGCCCTACTTATCCAGGTTTGACCAGAGAGTTAAAGTACGGATACAAGTTATCTTGTCCAAGGTTAACAGGCCAGGGTCAGGAGTGCAAGCAGAACACACACACAGCTGACAGCTGGCTGATACTGCTCCAAAAGATGTAAACATGCATCACTCCTCAGTGCATAGCAAAGCTTGTGTGTCTGCATATAGCACATGTTTGTAATGAGTACACTGCTGTGGAACAAAATGTCTGTGTGTGGACACTAGCGTTTGTGTCTGGTGTGTTCTATTTGCTGTACCCAAAGGATGATCATCGTGAGTGCGTGTATGTACCGTTTTCTGCTCCATTCCCTTCAGCCCCATGTACTCGCAGGATGTATCTCATGGTGTCCAGGTTCTCGTAAACAATAAGGATTTCCACTGCTCCCATCTCGAGGGCCTTCAGCGTGTCATCCACACCAAAACAGTACTTCCCCGTGTCCTGGCTGATCTCATCGAAATAGCGACCTGAGGGACAGGACGAGTACTCAAGGAGGGGCTACAATCCCTTGACAATATTTCCAAACACACATGCTTACTGGGCTTTTTCATTCATCTCACTGTGTACCTATTAGTTTCTTCTCCTGGATGAATTTGACGTTGGAGAGGACCTCGGCCGATAGCTCGATGGCCTGGTTGAAACCGTTCTCGCCTCCGTAAGAGATGTCCACCAGCTTCAGAACCTTTGCCTGTAACCTCTGCAATCAGACAAAGGACATACAAATCAGTCACGTTCCCATGCGTCACTACAAAAGCCTTTTTTGCATACCCTCTTAAGGTTGAAACTAAGAGGAGCTACTAGGCTTTCTACTACTTTCTAGCACTGACATCATCCTCTTTAAAGCAATGCGTGTTTCATATCAATATTCAGCACCAATAATTTAACTTTCAAATGAATGTAGCTATTGGCCACCCCCCCCACTACAAGACCACACAACTACCCAGTGCGAGCTCTTTACCTCGACTTAAAGACAAAGCTCTCATTTTACTGACTGCCCAGACAAATCTAAGTATAATATACCCAAATGGGATCCGGTTCCAAAGCTTCAACTCTTATTCTAATGCGCTGGCCATTCCTGTTGTGCTTGTCAACTCGCAGAACCAACCACAACTAGCTGACATAACTTTTGTGTGGTGTAATGTCTTCACTAATTACACAGTAAACCTCTCACTGAACAAGACTGGAAATTGGTGACTCAATTAAAAGTACTTTAATCTTTTTAATTTGTAGCCAGAAAAAGCTTTAAATGAGACTAAAAGAAAGTGATTAACAGAACCTAGAAGAGCAGAACAGATGGCGTGGAAGCTCCCATTATTTTTTTGGATATGTATAAGTTTCAGTAGAGACAGTAGAGATTAAGACTACATGGGAAAAGGGACAGCTGTTACAGTGGTTATCTCTGGGCATGTGAAGCAATTTTTGTTTAAACATTCCCAACAGGGCTGTGTTTAGGCTTTACAATAATCCCATGTGATTTCTATCAGAGAAATTTAGCTAAAATACAAAAGTGGCAGGTGACGGAGGGTTTTTGATCTTGGAGCCGCTCTTCAACTAGTCTGAGCTAAGTGTGAAGGAAGGCAACTATACTTGGTCCATATACATGGCACCACACTGAATTTCTTCGTTTGTATATCCCAGCCTGTAAGGAACCTCGGGTCAGAGCACATGATCCAACACCCCTGAATCTTTCCTCAAGGGCCCAACAGGCACAGCATGGTGGTGCTGGGGCTTGAACCCCTGACCCTTTGACTTAATAGTGGAGCCATCACCAATACATTTCCCACTAGGACATTGCTGCACAATCTGTGCTGATGTCAGTAGGCCTTTTTTTTTTTATTTTTTTAAATAAATTAACTGTCAGAGAAGAGAAAAACTGAGTCTTTAAAGGACAGCTGAGAGTCCATCAGGATAAATAGTACTGAGACCATTTTTAAGGTCAGTGTGGATGACACTTCATCACATCACAAATGATTTATTGATCTGATACTGAGTAAAGAATTACAGTCCATATGCCTGACAGCAGCAGTGATATTACAACAGGACGGGAATGTCTCTTCCTACTATCTGATCATTTTTAATCCAACAAACTAATTCAATCAAAATAGCAACCTCTTCATAGGGTTATGGATAAGTGAAACTTGAGCGTACACTATAGAGATAGGAATAAAAACGTGTCTAGCAACAGCAGTGAGAGAGAAACCCTTTTCACTTTAGGTGAACCCAACATGAAGACATTACACCAAGAACAGCATGATTATTACTGTCCTAGATCTGTTACAGTATACACAATATATACACAAGCCAAGAAGAAACAGTGCCAATTCAGATCGGGTGAAAGATCTAGAATAGGTGTAAGTACTGTAGAAATTTTTTTTAAACATAAAAACTCAGATCTGGAACTAAGGCCATTATATCACACCAAAAAACAAACACACTTAAAATCAAGAGTTAAAAAAACAAATAATAATTACTTCTATTTCTGGGAGGTCTAGTATTTTATGCTGGCCCCAAGAACAAAAATCAATCTGAAAAACTGTTTTCATATTTCATTCGTACCGGGTCAAACATGTCAGACTGGCTGAGTTCGGTCTTGAAGTCTGCTGAACCGGCCAGCACCAAGCCAGCTACATTGACTTTATCATTAGACACGAAGAGCTGCACCGCCGTCTCGGCCACTTTACGCACGTAGTTATGTCTCTTCTCCATTCTCAACCGTGCAAAACGCAGCGCGGACTGTCCTCCACGACCTGACACACACACACACACACAGTGATAGAGAGAAATAAAATCAGCCTTATCCCCCCACACCACAGGGTTTAACTGATCAAGCATTCATGTTCCAACACAGGACAGATGAAAGACAAGGGGACGCTGCTTTCAAGCTAATTACCACTCGGCACTACCGGATAGGTGCGTGTGTATCCGAGTAAGCTGTGTACCGTGTTTTTTGGGTAGGTCCACTGTGAATTTGTGCAGCACTTCTCTGGTGTTGCCCTGTAAGGTCCCGAATAGCGCGCCGCTCCCATCGATCACGATAAAGCCGAACTTGCTGTCGTCTGACAACAGCGCTGTCAGAGCCTGTAAAAGGAAGGAGACAGAAAGAGAAATGACTGCGTGTCAAACGCATACAAAGGGGTTATAATGCTAAAACACACCAAAAAAAGGGATGGAGATAAGGGCATTAAAATAAGCCTGTAGAAGCTGACATCAAACATACAATTATACTCACATACAAATACAGGGCAACTCAAAAAAAAAACCTAACACATTTCAAAGGTAAATAAAAAAATAATTAAAGATAACAATCTTTAATAATAATCTTTCGGTCCCATAGCTGCTTCTCTAACCATTAGGCTACGGCTGCCCCAAAATCACACTAAAGGAACAAATCCAAACACCTGGCTCAAACAATTCCTTAAACCAAATGCACAGTATGTTGCGTGAAGTTTCTGACTTGGATTCTAACATGTAAGCAGTTCAAACTTAATGTGCTGCACAACAAGGGAAGACAATTTTTATATCTGATTTCATGGCTAATTAAGTTTTTTGTTTAATATGACAACAAAATTGCATTTTACACACACATTTACAGTACAGGAATAATTGGAAAGCAACATGCTAATGTGGATCTTTTTCTTCCACAAATGCAAATTTTATGAAAATTTAAACAGTGCCTTTTCCCCCTCAGAATGCTTAAATTTCAGCCTTCTCGCTCCCAGGGGAAACAGCTGCACTACATAACTGAATTCAACTCAACGGTGTTGGTTTAAACATGGACAAGTGTGCGAACTCCAATCACAGGTGTTCAACTGTAGATGGTGAAAAGGGTATGATTATGAGTTTATGAACAGATGATGTGGATAACAGTATGAGGAGCTGTGAGAATTGAACAGATGTTTTAATTTTCTGTTTCTTTTTTCCTTGTGTGGAAAAAGACGCATGTCTGCTACAGGATGATGTCAATAGTCTGAACAATAAAGGAGGAAAATCAGACATCCTGTGTGACACTGTTGTCATTAGAGAGTAGTAAATTCAAAGTAAATAAAGTACTTCTCATGATGAGGTACTGTTTTTAACCAGGGTTCAATTTGCTTCTGCTTTTTTATAGAATTAGTCACTGAAGGTGAGGTGGATACCGCTGACTGTTCAGAGAGATCAACTGAGCCTGAGATGAATAAATGTTTAAGTGTATACTACATGGGAACATAAAGCATACTAAAATCAGATTTCTCATTTCACATTTTTAAATCATGACAGTGGTCACGCCCTTCATTATAGCATGTTTTGAAACTCAAACTTTGAAAATAGTGCTTTTTAGGCTGGAACGACTTGTTTTTATATTACCTAGCTTTTCTCGTTTGTATAACAGTTTGCTGGATTTGTAGAATTTGTCAGCCATTATGATTTAAGCATTAACCCATGTCTGCGAGGTGGATAATGCCCATTAACATATACTACACTAGAATGGTGCCATCTGATTGGTCTGCTATCTTGGGAATAAAAATCATTACTCTGTGTGGATGGGGATTTAATTTAATTGGACACTTACAGTCTGTCATGGTCACTTGGAGAACGCAAATAGAATAATAATAATAATAATTAAAATACACCATAAAAATCTTATTTAACTTTTAAAAATACTCTTGCTTCATTATTTTACTTTTGTTTCCAATTGAGAAGAATGAACAGATGAGAACAGAGCCTGTTAGCTACACTGAGCTATTAACTTGCTTAAAGCGCAGGGCTCACCGGACCTACCTCGATGCCATGGTTAAAATGTGTAAACAAACTATAAAAATCTTGTCTTTGTTTGCTTTTTATTGTATAAACCAAAACTGTTAGAGACACCAGATCACGTGTGTGCTGTTCACCTACTTCCATCAAGACCTAAAAAACTTCAAATAAACCATACAACTCTGATTTTACTGTGCTTTTTTTTTTTTACTTCTGTTCCCATGGAGTATATACGAAAACAATCGCCTCAGGCTTGGTTCGTGTCGCTGAATTGAATATGCCCTCGGCGTTTCGTCTCAGGCAATTCTGCAACATTCACCACGCCTTCGCTGAACAATTCTTATTCTTCTGAAAACTTGGATGATAGTGCTGGAATATTTTCTATCACAAAAAATAAAATGTCACAGTGCCACGGGATCTACCATCATTCATTTGCTTCTCACATTCCAATAATTTACATGAGCATAAAATATTGGACTCAAACGGTTGAGTTCTGCTTCAAAAGCACTATTCAAGAATCTGCACCCAAAAGTACACAGTGTTACACGCTGATGATCGCACCCTCTCTCATACACGGATGCTCTGTCATTAAGCAAAAAGCTGCTGTAGCGCATGACTTACTTCAGTGTGAAATTTGTTGTCACAGAGATAGAGCGAGGTATTGATGGGTTTGAAAGGCTCAAAGTCGATGTTGACTTTCTTCTCCTTGCCTTCTTCAGTCACGATGGTGCCACAGTAGACTACCAGACCATTTGGGGGCACTGCAACATATATACATAAAAAAGGCTTAATCATGGGGTTGACAGTAAGAAACACACATCTGTGGATGAAATGTCCATAGTCCCCCACCAGATGTGTGCCAAGTAACAATACAAAAAGCCATTAAGACAAAATGCTAGCAGGACCACTGTTGAATAATGCACTCAACCATTCTTTCCAGCCCATTATTTTATTTTAACACTTCAAAAGTCTGAGGCTCATGAATTCCCAGGTCTAAATGCCTAAAAGATACAAAAGCATCTCACACGTCCCTCCCCCTTCAGTAAACCGTCTTTTCTGATAGGCAAAGTGTACTTTACTTTCGTTTGACCACTGGAGTCTCCAATATCTCCACAGCAAAGCCCCCAAAAAAGAAATGCTCCTATTACAGCAATGACATCAGCAATTCTGCGCTACTATATATTCGAATTACATTTCCTATAGCACTTCAACAGCAGCTTAAACAATACAGTCACAAAGCAGCTTTAGAGAAGCCTGGATGCATCTCTCAACCTCAAAGTACAGCATCCCAAACAAACAGAACATTCAAACAGGAAGTCCATGTGGTCATAAAATAAAAATACACACCTTTATTGTAGAGTTTGAGTCTTTGCTGTACAGAAGTAATGGCTCCCAGCACAGACAGTCTGTTGACTCTGCTCTTGATGTTGGAAGCCGTGCCAAACTCGTCAGCCAACATCTTGGCCACTCTGGAGATCTGATCTTTAGGAGGGATGATTAGCGAAATCATACTGGTCCCGTTACTGAGAAGAAGAGAGAGCGCGCGAGTGAGCAACTCAGTCAACACTTAATACAGCCCCCTTAATCCTGTAATGCTACCTAATCCATCAAATATTGGTCTGTCGTAATGTGTAGTTCACATGAGAATGTGAAAACTCATTGTCCTTGTGTTGTAAATGCTTTGTCCTTGTTTCTCAAGGTTGTGTAGGTTCATTTCATGTCGTCCTGTCTTACGTGTTACTGTATTGCTTATAAAAGCTCACAATGGAGAATACTGACTAAAACCATCCCAACTGGAAGCTGAATAAAACATAACTCTGGATACTGTAAATAATTCAGCCCTGCAGGTTTGACGGCAAATTTTCGGACAAAACAACACAGCTTGCAGACACTCCTACTTGAAAATAGATGACTTGGTACTTACAAGGCTTTTCAATTCATGAATGAGATTGAGAGAACACCGTAGCTACATTTCTTATCTCCACTGAACATGAAAACTTTTAATGGTTCAATTCATGTTGTAGCCATAACAAGCCTAAACCTAAACACTAAAGCATTATTACTAATCGCATTGTTTCAATTAAATATTTCTGCAGGAAACAAACGTTTCGCAATCTAGCATCTGATCGAGTCACACCAATGCCTAGTGATCAGGTAGCAGATATACACAAGCAACACCAGACTGAAAGTGTCTCTGAGGGAGTCTGATAGCGCAGCTATTTCAGGGAGGCGAGACGAATACAAGCTGTGAACAATACAGTTAAACTGCAGTAGAGCTGATAAAATCTCTGATAGGAAGGAACAAACCGTCAACAACTAACCGAAGAAAATCATACCGACTTCTACACAACAGCTCATCTTAAAACTGATGGAACAGGCAGCAGCGCCATGAGAGCTTTGCATGGTTTGCACTCGTGCATAAACTCGCCTCCTCACCTGTTGCTTATTTACCTTCAGAGTGCTTGCTACTACGCAGAGCGAAACAAAACCAAGATATTTGTTGGCTAATACCACAGGTTCACAAAATACACCTCATTGCAGGTACACCTCATTGCTCTTTCCTCACCACAAAAGGGAAAATATTAAAATTGTCTCTCTTTTATTTCATGCTTTTTTCCCCATGGAGTGTACAATAAAAGGAAAATATAATGACATGGAACCCAATGAGAGTTGAATGAAAATTGACCAGGAAAATTTTAATTACTTCACTATTTCAGTGTCTTTAAATGTCACATTTTCCTTAATATGACTTAAAAAAACACAATTAAAACAGCCTTGAAACTGGTGTAGGTCCAGAAAATTTAAAATATTTAAGGAACACACACAAGATCCTTATTTAACTATTAATGTGCCTATTATTAACCAACCTCAAACAATTTATTTTCTTAATATGAAATGATTAAAAAGAAATCACAATCACCTTGTGCTAACTGTTGTTAATTGTAAATGTGATCCTCATAATACAAATATAATTTAAGCATTGTTGTATATTTCTTTTTCTTGGTATTTTTTCCATTTGACAATTTATTAATGGTTGCAACAAAGAGATTCATCGAATGCTCAGTCTCGAAGTTTGAGAATCTAAATCCCAGCACGACCAAGATGCCACTGCTGGGGTCTTGACCGAGGCCCTTCACTCTTAACTGCGCAGATGTATTTAAAAACAAAAGTACTCCAAGACTGCAAACCTCCACCAAGCCCAGCACACGCACCAAAACACCAAATATTATCTTCTCACACAATGTAATAGAATCCTTTAAAAAATTCTGGGATCCAGGTTTCAATCCGCATCATTACTAAAGGTCTAATAGAGCTTTAATTCCCCCAAATCCCACCTCTGGTAAAACATTTAAGAAAATCTTCATGAGTTTTTGAGCAACCCTGGTAATAAATATAGAAACTGGGTAAAAAATGAGACGAATGTAACCTGTAAACTTGGCCCAACCCGCTTCAGTATTCATGTTAACACTACAGTTAATCCCCCCAAGCTTCGTTCCGGTAGATCGCTGATAGGAGCAGAGCCCCTGCTGGAATTTGGCACAGCTGTGTTGTATAGCTGTAGCACGTTCGGAAACTATGAACTGACCTCTGAGATCTTTGAGATTTTTCTATTAGTGGCGGTCATAATTACAGCGCTAGTGATGTCCCCATGTGACAGCAACAAGACACATAACTACGAATTTCTCACAGGAGCAATAAAACAGACAGCACCAACCAAAAAGATTAGCAGTAAAACCGCCAACACGTTATAAATAACTGTATATAATTAACGGGTGGCATTTTCCTTAAAAAAATAAAATAAATAAATACTGTAAATTTGAACATTCTGCCATAATGGCAGTGATAATATTTACACAGTGGCTCAGCTCTTGCTTCAAATGTCCACTTGACATTATCCCTCACATCACAGACAAGGGTAAATGTTAGGAAGAAAAGCTACTTAAACAAAATCGCAGTGCTACAATGAACATGGGGGGAAATAGAAGACAGTAAAATAAGAGTGCACGTTAGATAAACAAAAATGGCTGCATAACACTCAATACAGGAAAAACTGTAATTGCAGCAGTATCGACTGACAGTCCTGACTATCAGAAAAACGTGTCAAATTGACTTGTGTGTTGATGCACCAAATCCCACATTATTCTCACACACACACACACCATTCACAGCTTTGAAAACAGGCAACATTAGGGAAATAAAAGAAAGCTGGATTCATTAAGTTTAGAGAGAACAGTAATCAGATCTGCGCCAACGTGTTCATGTTCAGTTATGAACACTCAGTCTTGACTGTCTACTAAGTACTTAAAAAACCAAACAAACAGGTACTTATCCAGACAGGACTTAAAATAATAATAATACACCCACTGTTACACACAGTCAAAGGACAAACACACACAAACACTGCCCTTGAATGAAGGACTGAAGTGTGTCCTTAGCTCATAACTACCTGGCAGAAGGAAGGAAGAAAGCCAGTGAGGCACACTGCATTTCCACATGGCTTATCTAAACACAGACTGCACGGTGCCACCATTATCCCACCTCAACACACTAACACGCTGCAGCCAAACACACACGACAGATTTAAAGTGGGCCCTGAACAAAAAAACCGTTACATTACACACCACGTGACCACGGCGGCTCGTGTAAAGGACGGCTCGCGCTCAGGTTTAGTGAGTTTTGGGCGCGTGGGCCATTCCGCGAGAACACTGCTAGCTTATACCGGCTACAACCAGTTCGTTAGCATCACAAAGCTAACACAGTTTTAAAACAAACAGTAAACCTTAGCTAAACGAAACCACACACTCGGGTAGTTCTCAATTAATCCATGTACTCCTGTTAGCTACTAACTAGCGACTACATTTTTTCCCGCACCTTATCTGACATGTAGTACAACTTCCAGTCACAATCACCGGAAACTCTAATTAAATTACACTGAGCTACACAGTTAAGACATGAAAGCCACAAAATCTACAAACCAACCACATGAGAATGCTCAATTCCTCCTCATTTGCCGGTTCCTGTGAAGTTAACGCTAACGGTACTCCTCCCAAGGCCCCGGCGACACAGCTAACATTGACTTAGCAGGCTAGTTAGCAAACCAGCAGTCCAGTTAAACAGCAAGCGGTTAGCACTGTGGGAAGTCCAACTGGTTTGTTTAGACGCCCCTGTTCCCATATGAATGCACTCACGTACCCTCTGGCAGCTTCCAAACTCTTGATGAGCTTCTTAATTTTCCAGATTTCCACGTTTCTGTCGGCTGCACTCGGATCGTCCGCCATCTTCCCTGCTCTCAGATCGTTTGGGCACCTGGAACAAAAAAGGACACAGTGTGAAACCTCTCAGCCTTTTTACAAGTTATACTACCCACACCTGTTTCCACTACGTTTAAAATCGTATTCTTACTCTTAATCGTAAGAATTAAAGGGTAAAGCAGCGGGGCTGCTGCTTTTTCAGGGGTGTAGCATTACCGCTAGCTGACTGACTCTGGTGCTAACCTGACGCAACGAGCAGCACCAAGCTGTATTAAAAAATCTGAAATATATTCTCCTGTTTTGTTTTTGTTGCATGTACAGAAAGGACAAACAAACACAGAATAAAAATAGCAAACCATCTAACCAAACTGAACCGCTGCTGTGTGTTGAACTGCGCGGCAACTCTAGGCCTCCGTTTCTTCCCACCCAAAACCCACGACTTTATCTCGTTGCCCTTAGAAACACGAAACCGTTCCGGTTTTTACACTCCAACCTCATTTAATACAACTTTAACAACCTCCACCTGGATCAGTCTCCGCTGTCTCCTCTCTCTGTCTCCCGGTCAATCTTTTCTCCTCTCGGTCGGGTGTTTCGGTTGTTAGTTAGCTGCGTGACGTCGCCTCTCCCCGCCGGTTCCTTCTCTCCTCACCGACGGCGCGTGGTGCAAAAGGCGACTCACATGTAGAAGGAGGGGCTTACGCTCTACTCTCTTCCACTTCCTGGTTACGCGGGTAGAAACCATGGCTGAATTCCAAACGCTTTATTTTCCCTACATAGGTGCACTACACAATGGCTGCCTGTTAAACACTTTCTAGTGTACTATATATTCTACAGAGGGTTGATAGGTATCGATCCCGTCGCTGGGCGCTCTGACTTAGCAAAATGTGATTGGTTTAAAAACATGTCTGTTACAGTGACATAGGAAGTATGAACAAACCGAGAAAGGTGGAATAAATGGGAAATGTAGTCAAAACAGAGTAACATCTTGTACTTCTGGTCAGAGCCCAAAGACGTGGATATGCAAAATGGCGTATTGAATCACATGAACTGAATAAAAACGTCATTTAAACAAAACTTTTTTTCTGCACTGCAATTTGCTACTATTTAAAAAAAATATCCCACAACTAACTGGGTTATCAAATGCCGGCCATGTCTCTCACTGTCTGTGGTGACAGGCATGTAAAAGAACCATTGTTGATTTTCGTAAAGAGTAGGCCATTGGGTTGGCGTCAGCGAGTTTCTGCCCTGCGATGGCCTGGCGAGCTGTCCAGGGTGTACTCTGCCCCCGCCCGGAGTCGGCTGAGATGGGCACCAGCCTGCGACCCTAATTAGGATTACACGGTTCAGAAAATGAATGAATGAAAATAAGCGATGAAAATTCCAGCATTCAAAATTCAAAGCACAAATTCACCTTCCTAAAATACAGTTCCAAAGTATTCATTTGTTGAAATGTTCATTATTCTGCAGGTAATATTTAACCTGCTATTTTTAAGGTTATTAATTATAGGTAATTTATTATATAAATTTTTATATAGTTTTTTGTGTATTTATTTATTCTCTTATTTACATTATGCTCTTATTTTAAAGTTTTGACAATTTCTATTATGTTTAAACAATTATTGGTATATTTGTCTTGAACTCTGGCACAGCAATTTCCTTCGAAATGAATAAAGTTGTTCGTATTCGTATTCGTATTTGTAAAAAATTTTTTTGCATTTTTTGTTTATGAGAAATTTTAAGCCAGAAGAAGTAATTAAATACTATTACATATAGACTTACACCTATATATATATATATATATATATATATATATATATATATACATAGTGAGGGACACAATGTCAAATATATAGCACTGTATTAAAAGTTTTATATACTAAGAATATCTTGCAAAACCATTCCTAACCACAACACGGAATATAAGAATATATTACCAAAGAAGACTATAATGTAGTGTATGTCTATATTAATAAAAAAATTATAAAACCAGTTAAAGTTAACTATATATCAATTTATTTAGTGGCTTGCATTTAAATTCAGCAAAACAAAGTACATATAATATAATATATACTATATATATTATAAAAATAATATACTGACCAAATATTTACTTTATTTACTAATTTTTAAGATAATATAGAATATTCAGAAATATAACATAATTCCTCTCTATATAGTAGACCTACAAAGAAATTTGCACATATGGAACATAAAGTTCCAAATACATACATACATACACACACACACACACACACACACACACACACACACACACACACACACACACACACACACACA
>JAQMYF010000007.1:21122912-21141952 GCA_030014195.1 Neosilurus mollespiculum
TGCTAATTTTTTCTCTCTGATTGGTTTTCTTTTCAGGGGAGCTACATTATCTAGCGTATAGCGTAAATTTGACTCAAGGCACTCGGTAGCGTGATCGAGTTCTGTGGGGTTATTTTAACATAAATGACCATAAAAAGCACAAAAGTGGTCATTTTATCCTGTGGATTACTAGCGGGGGCTGAACTGCGGGGGTTAGCACTGGGAGGAGTTGACATCTCATTTGTAGATAATGAGACAAACTCGGCTTTCCTGTCATCAGTTGGTTTAGGAACAAAAAGAAATGTTTTCATAACCTCTGTGCTTGTTGTTTGTGCTTCTCACTGGCCAATAATGTGTTATGCTACACGGGTCAGTGAAGTAGCCCAACCAATCCAACAACTGCATGCATTGAGTCTTAACACTCGAGCACACTTTAAAAGTGGGCATGGACTGATGTTCCCAGAAAGAACCACTGATGGTTACGTGATCGTTTTAAATAGCTAGTAATTCATCGCGGGTACCCTTTAATTTTGTGTGACAACACAGTTTTTGTGTTATTCCACTTACATCATGACAGTTATAATGTTTCATTTATTAATGAATGATATGTCTTACATTCTGTGATGGCCTGGTGAGCTGTCCAGGGTGTACTCTCCCTCGCCCCGAGTCGGCTGAGATGGGCGCCAACCTCCCCGCGACCCTAATTAGGATTAAGCGGTTCAGAAAATGAATGAATGAATGAAATGTCTTACATTTTAACATCTTATAGCTAGATTTCATGTTGTTTAAAGTCTAAGAGACAAAATAGTTCCTGTTTTTAACCACATTATAGTCAATTCTTAACCAGGCTCTCTCTCTCTCTCTCTCTCTCTTTATCTATCTATCTATCTATCTATCTATCTATCTCTGTTCTTACAGCACTGAACAGGAACAAAACAGTCAGTTCAGGCTGAGCCCTCACTATGAGAACATATCACCTACAAATCAGTAAGTAACCACAGATTACAATGAAATATTTGCAGTATGTACGTCACTGTGTGATTATTACAAACACCCTCATGCAATTATCAAAATTGCTAATCAGATGGCAGCAGCACAATAAATGAAAGGGCAGTAGCAGCTCAGTGGTTAAGGCTCTGCCTTACCGAGCCGAAAGTTGGGGGGTTCAAGGCTCAGTACCACCATGCTGCCTCTGTTGGGCCCTTGAGCAAGGCCCTTGACGCTCAGTTGTGTAAAAATTGTTTATGTAAATCACTCTGGGAAAGGGTGTATGCCAAATGCAGTGAATGTAGATAAAATCATGAAGAAGTTAAAAGCTTAAACTAACCTTCACATCAAAAGTGAGAATTGGACAAACTTTATTACATTTAAAGGATTGGGGACTTCCTATCATTTTCACACACGACAGTCTCTAAAGTTTACACAGAATATTGCAAGAAACAAAATCGTTTGGTAGGCAATAGTTCTGCAGGTGGAAATGCACTGTTGACATAAGAGATCGAAAGGAGACAGCCATATTGGTTCACTCTGACAGGAAGGATACAACTACCCAAGCAGCCACTCTTTATAACAGGGGTGAGAAGAAAAGCATCTCAGGATGCTTAACACACTGAACCTTGAAGATCATGAGGTTCAACTCCTATCAGCCAAAGAACAAGAATCTGAGCAAAACATCACTTGTTTGGATAACATGTAGGTGGCAAGGTGATAATTTGACATCATCAGTATGAATCAGGGCCCCAACCTGTTTTGTGTCAACATTCCATGCAGGTGGTGTTGGTGATGTTATGATTTGAGAATGTGCTCTAGTCGTAAAAAGTTATGTGATGACTAGGGCCAGAATCTCAAAAGAGTGTTTAAACCAGCTTCAGAAATGTATTTGAGGAATATAAAGTTGTATTATTACAGTGTTCCCTACAAACTCTTCGTGAGTGAATTTTACTTTTTTTAAATTTTGAAATACTGTATTAATCCTGCAAGGGAAATTATTACATCTGCATTTAACCCATCCAAAGTAAGCACACATACATCTAAACAGTGAGCACACACACTCAGAGCAGTTCCTATAACATTTTGGTAGTAATTCACGCATTGATAATGTCTCATAAAATGACCAAATTATTATTGTTATTTTTAAAAATCCCAATTTCTAATAATTAGCAAAAATGTATAAATTAAAAAGTCTTGATGTCAGACCAAGTTTCATCCAGATTCTGGCATTAATTTAAATTTTAACATGGGAAATCCAAGTTTTTGGAAGTGAGGTATTTAATTTTTATGGCTTGGCAGAGGTTTGTACTCTAAGAGTGCTCTCGGTTATCAGATGTTATATTCATTATCACTGTGAACAGAAAATGTTATCAGACATTAGAACATTACTTTCTATTCATTTTCCCAATATGAAAGAGAAACTTATGGCAGTAATAATCAAGCGGCAAATGAAGTTCCAGAGGATTAAATGGACCAAGCATTGCATGGAAGCAGTGCGGGGACTTGAACGTCCTTGGACGAAACACTGTCATATTCCACATACATGAGCTTAGAAATACACATTACTGGCCAGGGTCACTCTTTTGAACAGAGGAGACAGTAAGGACACCCAGAGAGCAGGACCAACTTATTCTCTCTTGGCCTCTTGGCCTTGGATGACGTTTGATATGGATTCTCCCTCTAATTATCTGACTGAAAGCCGAGGAAAATGTAACTTGCAAGCTAAGCATTTGTCATTTAATTGACAGTTGATGGACATCCTTTAGTGAATCATTCATGAGCTTCTAGAACCTCTGCAGGGTGTCAATAATGGAAGGGCTTAATGCTATTCCTACACTTCAGCTGAGTATTTTTCCCATAATAGCTTCCCTTGTTAGGTTTTTATTCCTCTTATTCCACAGCAAGTCGCCAATGCAATGAATTAAGTGTTGATTAAAGAATAGCACATTAAAATCTATTTATATTTTCCATATATAGCAACATTTAAAGGTTTTGTTACTATGGAAACAAAAATGCACACATTTGAACACATCTGTCAGATGACCTATGATTAGTTCCTGGTTCACTGTAAGGATTTAAATACACTGATCTAGATTAAGTAAGGTATTATTGTATTTATGTTCGAACCATCTATACCACTTATCCGTCAGAGTTGTGGGGGAACTTGGAACCAATCCCATCTGGCTTTATGTGTGAGGCGGTTAACACAGTCACTGACAACCATTTACACTCTTATTCACACCTATTTGCAATTTAGAGTAGCCAGTTGACTTTATATGGCTGTCTTTAACTGTGGGATGAAACCAGAGTACCCAGAGGAAACCCACTCAGGCGTGGGTAGAACATGCGGCCTCCACACAGGTCAAGATTTGGATCCCAATTGTGTCCCCTTTATGCTTCTTTCTGTATATTGTGGTCAATTTTTGTTCACAAGATAATGAATAAACATTTATACATGACTATTATGTGACTTTTGTGTTTGCTGTTGTTTTGTAACAGGTCCACCTGTAGGGCTTCACAAGACCTACAACTGCCCTCGTGTGATTGGCGCCCATGTCACTTGAAAAAAATGAAATCCATGGAAGATACTATCGAATTTAAAGATCTTCCCATGGAATGTTAAAGGTAAGACGGACGTGGGTCGACAGGGGGAATTATTCTGCATTAATCTGATTGAATTTGCATCAATAAGCCATTAATGTAATTTTATTATTGGGGGGTCTTCATCCACAGAAAACAGAGGCTTCAGTCCAATGATGAGGATCAACACAATGTGAAAAACAGTGTCTTAAAACAAATAACAGTAGATGATGATGATGATGGTGAAAGTGATGAGGGTTTGAAGCATTATTGCACACACACACACACACACACACACACACACGAGACACCAGTGAGATCACTTTGCCGAATTTGTCAGATGCTATTTTATCTTTTTTTTTTTGTACATAATATTTGTATAAGTATAAGGCTCTGCCTTACTGAACTGAAGGTTGGGGGGTTCAAGGCTCAGTACCACCATGCTGCCTCTGTTGGGCCCTTGAGCAAGGCCCTTAATGCTCAGTTGTGTAAAAATTGTTTATGTAAGTTGCTCTGGGAAAGGGTGTATGCCAAATGCTTCCTATTATTTTCACACATGACAGACTGTTGACATAAGAGATCGAAAGGAGACAGCCATATTGGTTCACTCTGACAGGAAGGATACAGTTACTCAAAAAGCCACTCTTTATAACAGGGGTGAGAAGAAAAGCATCTCAGGATGATTAACACACTGAACCTTGAAGATCATGAGGTTCAACTCCTATCAGCCAAAGAACAAGAATCTGAGCAAAACTTCACTTGTTTGGATAACATGTAGGTGGCAGGATGATAATTTGACATCATCAGTATGAATCAGGGCCCCAACCTGTTTTGTGTCAACATTCCATGCTGGTGGTGTTGGTGATGTTATGATTTGAAAATGTTCTCTAGTCATAAACAGTTATGTGATGACTAGGGCCAGAATCTCAAATTAAATACATTTTTTTTTACATAATATTTGGAATAATGTAATACATGTTTCTACATTTGTGTGTCTTATGAAGAGGGACACATCTACACCTTAATGTATTTTTCATTTGTCATCTGTTACCTAAATGATGACATTCTCAGTACTAAGATCACTCAATTAATAATGATGACTTAATTAATGCTGTAATGCTTTAACTACAAAATGAATAAACAAATAATAAAAAATGCACCATGTCTTTCCATTAGATGGCAGCATAAGCACATTGTAGAAGTGATGTTTTTTCATCAAGAAATAAATCTCTTCTGGTTCGTGCACTAGTTGAGTATGTGGTGCCTGCTGTGCTACTTAGGGCTTATTATATGTGTACACTTCAAAGGAGAGATATTATGCTTTTTCCACTTTTTGAACCCATGTTGTTACAATGTTGAATAACTGTGTTAGACGATGCCAGAGGGTTAAATAATGAGGTTAACCCATGTTAAGTTTTCCATTTGAGCTGTTTGAGCTTGAAATAAACACAAGATTTGTGTTCCAATTTTTTATTTTGGGCTCTGCCTCCCAGTGCACGGAGCATAGAGCTTTCAGGTGACCAGTCAGAACAAAGAAGGCACATAAAAACCATAAAGATCCAGAATGCTAATAAACCTATAACAATGTGTTACAGTGGGGAAATCCTCAGATATGATGGATACCTGCAGGTGTGGGACACAGGCTGTACACTGGGCCCACTTTTAATGCATCACGCTATCTTAGGACAGACATAAAGACAACAAAAATAATTCAAACATAGGCTAAGTGTGGCATGGGGTGACGATGGGTATTTTTTTTTGGATTGGGGTGCCCATGATGGGGGTGGGTTGTCGGTGGTACCCTTGTCGGCATGGGATCTACCCCAACTTATTGAGCCTGCCTCCAAAGGTCTTGGCTGACTGAGCCTATTATTATTATTATTATTATTGTTGTTGTTGTTGTTGTTGTTGTTGTTGTTGTTATTGTCAATATTATTATTATTATTATTATTATTATTATTATTATTATTATTATTATTATTTTCCTTTCCTGCCATCCTAAGGACTGTATATGTGTATATCATTTAGATGCATCATTTTCTTTCACTTTTTCTCAGTCATTTGCTTACCTGCTCTCTATTTGTTTTGTTTTCCAAAAAAAATAAAAAAAAATAAAAAAAAGATATGATGGACTCCAACTTTGTACAATTTCCATTTGCTCTTTTATTCTATTATTAAAGTCAATGCAGCACAGTACCGTCTCTTTTTTTCTACAAAATGTCAAACCTGCCATAACTCTTTATTATTGAAATATTTTTAATTGTAATATAATTTTAATTGACTAATGAAAATCTGGGCAGCACAGTTATGTAGTGCTTTGCATGTTCGCCTCACAGCAAGAAGGTCCTGGGTTCAAGTCCTTCTGAGTGATATCTGCATATCCTCCTCGTGCTTGCATATGATTCCTCCAGGTACTCCGTTTTCCTCCCACAGTCCAAAGACATGCACATTAGGTTAATTGGCTGTTCCAAATTGCCCCAGGTGTGGATGTAAGTGTGAATGGTTTGTGTGTGTTGACAATGAAGTGGTTTGGTGATCTGTTCAGGCTGTACTCTGCCTTCACCCACTGTCAGCTGAGATAGGCTCCGAACTCTCTGTGACCGTAGTAAGATTAAGCGACTTGGCAAATGAGTGAGTGAGTCCTGAAAATCTTTGGGGCATGGTGGCATAAAGGGTTTGCATGCTCTCTATGCGATTGTATGGGTTTTCTTTTGGTTTTCCAATTTCATCCCACATTCCAAAGACATGCCCATTTGGCTAATTGCCTATTGCATATTACCACAGTTGTAAATGTGATTGCACGTTGTTTTGTCCATCTGTGGCAACCAGTTGTAAACCTGGGTGAACAGGAGGGTTAAGGAAAGACTTCATGACTTACACTGTCAACAAAAACCTTGCCAAGAAAACTCCATGATAATAAGAGTTGCCAGGAGTTGGAATTGACTGAAGGGACAGAATAAATAAATTGGAAATCTTATAAAAACCTGTTAATAGAGCACTTTTAACCCCCCTTATTTTCCTCAGCTTCCTTCAAAGTAAATTGCAAATGCATTTAAATCAATGACAAGCCAAGAAGTTCCCTCATCTCTGTGGTGGCAGCTTCATTGTGAGTGCTTGAATGTTTTTTCCCCATTAATTTCCATTAAAAAATGACCTCATACTGATTGAAGCACCTCTACCATGTTGTTCCATTTAGAGAGTAGCTTATCAAGATACACTGAAATGACCTGAAGAGGTATTAAAGCTTACAAAGTTTAGGTTTAGAACTTGGTTTAAGGTGTGCACTCATTCTCATCAATTACAATATGGGGCAGCACAGTAGCGTAGTGGTTATCTGCCCCACAGCAGTTTGGTCCTCAGTTCAAGACATGTGCCTGACAAGAGTGTTTTTGTGTAGATTTGCATCTTCTCCCCGCTCTTGCATGGGTCTAGTCTGGGTGCTCTGGTTTCCTCCCACTGTCCAAAGACATACACATTAGGCTAAATGGATATTCTAGATTGCCCCTAGGTGTGAATGGTCGTATGTGTTGGCCCTGAAACACTCTGGCATGCTGTTCAGGCTTGCCAGAGCAAGTCCTCCCCTTGCCCTAATACTGGATACAGCAGTTCAGAAAATGTTTCCTTATGGCCCATTAATAACGGGTTCGATCCTGTATTCTGACTACTACTGTATGGCGTTTATATGTCCATGTAAGTTTCCTCTCAGTTCTCCAGTGTCCTCTGACCTTCCAAACATTCATTCACTCATTTGCTGAACCGTTTAATTCTCCTAGGGTCATGGGGAGGTTGATTCTATCTCAGCTGACACTGGGCAAAGGCGGGGTACACCCTGAGCAGCTCGCCAGTGCGTTGCAGGGCAACACACACATACACAAAACCATTCACACTCATACCTATCATCATTTTAGAACAGCTAATTAGCCTAATGTTTACATCTTTGGACTGTAAGAGAAGACCAGTGTACTTGGAGGAAACTCCCACATACATGCAAACTCCACAAACGCCCAAGTCCAGGATTTGAACCCAGGACCTTTTTGCTGTGAGGCAGGCGTGCTATGCACTGCGCCACCATGTCCCTAGTAACTCCAAATTGCTTCTAATTGTAAATATGTACGCATGATGCCTTGAAATGGACCCATCCTTGCCTAGTGTCCATGGATATGTTTTGTGCCCACCAAGTCCCTGACCAAGACAAAGTAATTGCCCAGGATGAATGAAAGGATGAATGAATGAATGAAAGCAGGGACTGTATGTTATATATTATAAATGACAGCTTTCTTTACATGTATCTTTAAATGATTGTTACAGATCTTGGGACAAATCTGAGAATGACAACCTTCACCTTTCCCAAGCCTGCTCCCCAAGCCTGTTTGATTCCAGATTTTACTTCCCGGCACTTCGATGCGTTGCTGCAGACCGACACGGAGAAACGAGGCTTACAGTGGGAGGAGTCAGAGAGCGGAAGTGTTAGCAGATGGGCGGAGACGGTTACCGTTCAGTCGCGCGGCTCCGTTTCTTCCCCAGTCGGGCTCAGTGTAGCTGCGCACTTTGCTCGTTACGCACGCTTCCACTACCCACTTGCGCTCCTTTGGATATTCACACCAGCGGGTTTCGTGGGTTTTTTTCCCCACACACCGTTTGCCAAAACTTGGTAGACTAATCACACCGGATAGGCGAGCGCGGGCCATCCAAGGTAAGTAAACCCGAATAGAAATCAGTATGAGGGGCTGTTGAGAGGCTGGGTTAGAGGAGAGGATTATTATTATCATTATTATAATTATTATTATTATAAGGATTATTCTAACTGTTCTCCTGATTGTTCTGTGAAGGACACGTTTATTGGCTCGAAAGTCGTTCATTACGTGGGAATCCATCTGCTCTGGTCTGCACACACCATGTTCCCCCTAAGCCACAGTAATCATGTTATTATCAGTATCATATCATTATATAATCATAGCACAGGGGCATCTTGTGATCTTTTATAATCCTTCTAGACTAATAGTGGCGTCCATAAGATATTGTCTTTACTCAGACAGACTTGTAGTGTTAATTAACCAGTCATGCTCCTTTAATCCAGTTTTAATCCAGTGTTAATTCCACATTGTGGCTTGATTATCCTTTGCTTGCGTTAACTGCACTTAGTAAAAATGCTTCATTAATTCCAGCAAACTATGGATTTGCTGTGTGTCCGGGGTATTTGTATTTATCTTTTTTTTTTTAAATTATTATTATTTTACATGTCCTCTTCATTGGTATGTGTGTCCACTCTGCCCTTGTGCTCTGAGACACCCGTGTCCTCTGTTCACACCTGCAGGCGATGCTGTGCGTGCTGCTGTTACCTATCGCCGCTTTCCTGCTGCGCGCGGAGGCGGCGGTCGGCACCATCATCAACAACAACAACAACAACAACAATGACAACAACAACAATCACCACAACAGTGATAACAACAACGGGAACACGGACAAGTGGATCAGCGACAAGGACAAGTACTGGAGCAAATTCCGTGACGTGAGTGTCCCCTGGTTAAACTTCTTTAAAGCGCTCTTTGAATCAGAAAGCGCGTCTGCGCGCCCACGAGGAGCCTGCGCTCCGGCACGCGCGCACACGAGCAGGCACGCACCCAGACACGCGCACCCTCGGCTCTGTCTTTCTAATGTTAGCTCAGTCAGCTGCGGTGTGATCAAACTGAGGTGAATGCAAGAGAGTCGTACAGGATAGATAAAATAGAATAAAATAGATAAAGAAAGAAAATCCCCAGGAAACTAATGAGCTCCATGCACGCAACTGCAGTCAGAATCACATGCACTGGTTTCATGTCCCATGTGGGGTGTGTTCTCTCATCTTGTCTCTGGATCCACTGCAGCCCTAACCAGAGTAAACTGATTACTGAATTCAGTATATTTTATATCTTGGTCTGTATTTAAGAAATCATACATAACAACCCCCCACCCCCCAGCCCCCCAGTATTCCTTCACCAACATGTGACCACAACCAATCAGGGAGGGGCGTAAGCAAGCAAGCAAGCAAGCAAGCAAGCATAACCCACCCCCCCGATGCTGCCACCTGCATCTTTATGAACTGCATGTGCATGTGCATTCGGGGGCATGATTGGCTGGTGGTTGCTTTGAGTCACAGAGGGGTGAACGTTTGCCATCCTTCCCCATTGAGAGCTTGACTAATTAGCCCACATGAACTCCTAACTGCAGATGGGTACATGCACCAACCAGGATTCATGGCTCTGGTCCCCAGGTTGATAGTTACTTCACTCAATAGCCATTAAAATCAGGGTTACTTGAACGATAAGACAAAGTGTCTCAGAGATAGGTTTGCACCCCCCATAACAGCATGTCCACATGTGTTTTATTCATTTTACAGCACAGTGGTTGCCAATACGAAGGCGTTTTATTAATTATAGCATGATATATTATACTTTTTTATTAATTTATACTCAGATTTAATGTTGTGGAATGTCGGCAAGACAAGTTACCGCTTGCTATCACATAAATTCTGACAGATATAAACAGAGTTTACATTGCTCCTTTCATTTTCTTTATACTTAACTGGTTCACTTATAGTTAGGCTTTTTATCTAAAACTCTACTGCTAGGCTTTTTCTTTCTTTCTTCTTCTTCTTTTTTTTTTTTTGCAATTGAGTGTGGGTGCACATATCACTTAGGGCTCCTCTCCCGCATGCGGTTCCTGCATCTCTCAGCACAGAAGCACCATCACCAAGCACCATCTGCAAAGTCAGTGAAAGCACAGCACCTTGCCTGCTGGCTGATTGATTTTTATCGGTATCATGCTGGACTTCCTGCAAATACGTTGGTCGTGCATGTTGGGAAATGTGGGTTGTTTCAGAGAAGAACAGAGAAGAACTGTAATGGCGAAACCACTGATACACCAGGATCGTTTTGAGAAATAACACAACTAGTGTTACAATGCATGTTTGTGAATTATTTCTAAGTAATATTATATTGTGTATGTGATGTTACTCAGCAATCCAGCCTCATAGCTTTTTATAAACAGTATAAAACCTGGTTAATATTGCTGCTGTTTGCTTAAGTTGGGATTTTGAAGTGAAGAGAATGCTTCAAACCAAACCCATGATATCTGTCTTAACAGCCATGAGTGTAAGATTTCAGACTGCGGACATTGCGCAGTGTGAAAGCTGTGCTTATAGTAGTGTCGTTGTGAAAATCACTGAGCTGCAACTAACTGTAGCTTTAAAAGCTTTTAGAGATGCAGCGGTGTGAGAGGAGAGCGAAGATCCATTTTGAATAAGCTCTCACCATCACATTCATGCAAGAAATCAATATTAGCACCTTCCACTGAGTAAATATCAAAAGGCTGATTTTTTAATTAGCTTCTTTTAGTGTGTGAGAATTTAAAGAAAGCCGTGAGTGTACTGATACAGATTAAACGTGTTTACATTGAAACATTATTTTTTACTGAACTGGCAGGTGATTAAAAGCTAACATTAATGAAGAGGTTTTGCTAACCTTGATCTTGCAATTTTAGTGCAGTTGAGCATCTGTGGGAATAATTCAGACTTTTTTTTTTTTAACTCTCTTTATGTGTAAGACTGGGACATTTTGGAAAAGTGAATGCTTTGAATGGCATTAAAAGAATGAATTATATCCTGAAATGTCTTTCTGTAATGAACTCTCCATTTTATGTCTGAGTCTAAGAGTGTGTTTTCACACATGCTGCCTTGTACTGCTCCTGAGTATGAGTGTTTCCCCCTCCCCAGTCTACTGCTCACATGTGATCACATTGTTCCAGGCTTGAGATCGCTACATCATCATGATGCAACAGCTAGTGCTACAGCATAACATGAAAAACATGACTGTAGACATTGTGCCTTAGTACCGCCTCCACTCGGCAGGGAGGTTATGTATTCACCAGTGTCTGTCGGTTTGTTTTTTTTTGTTTGTTTGTTTGTTAGCAGGATTAAGCAAAAACTACTGAGCCGATTTTTATTTATTTGTTTGTTTATTTATTTATTTATTGGGGGGGGGGGGGGGGTGTTTCCCCATTTTTCTCCCTAATTTAGTTGTATCCAATTCCCACACATCAAGTATTGCCTTCACTATCACACGACCACCACCAACCAGGGAGGGACGTAAGCATTTTTGAACTGCTGCACATGCGTATTTGGGGGTGGCCTTACACACTCGGAGGGAAAGCACTATCCACCCCATCATACGAATGAGCTCACAGATGCTCATGATTGGCTGGTGATCGCTGTGAGTGACAGGGAAGTGAGCATATGCCATCCCTCCCGCTCGTGAGAGCTCAGCCAATTAGCTCCCACGGACTCCTGGTACGGAGCCAATTTTCACCAAACTTGGTGGAGGGGTGTGGTACGGGCCTGGCAAGAACCGGTTACATTTTTGAGCAGATCTGGATTATGATCACAGTCCGGATCTGGGAATTTATTGAACACTTTTTAACAAGCATTTGGCAAAGGATATTTTCTGTTAGCAGGACTATTAAAACTATTATTCTTGGTGGAGGGGTGGGGGCTAGGCCTGGAAAAAACTTTAAAGGAAAAGCATGAATAAGTTCAGTCACAGAGTACATTTCCTACTAATAGCTACTGATTCAGCTACTGATTTCATTAACAACAGTGAGGACCGGACTTGTTTGAACCCAACTGGACTGTTCCAGAGCCCAACCCTTCCAAGCGAGTCAGCTGAAATATGTCTGAGTACAGAATACAGTGAACACGCTAGTGAAAAAAAAAAATAGACTCTGGGGTCAAGCATGCTCAGGCACAGTATCGATCACTAGTTGGTGTACATTCTGCAGGAACTCTTTTAAAATGAGCATGATGCATGACTGACAATAAAACAAAAAGTACAGCAGTGATGGTTGGCAGAAGCGTTTATTTAAAATAAGAGTTCTGGGTAACTGTTTAGAGTAAGATTCAAGTGGCCACAGTGGGGAAATTGAAATGTGTGTGTGTGTGTGTGTGTGTGTATACATTAAATGCTCAGGCTGTTGTCAGTGGCTCACCTTTGTCCTTTTGTTCTCTCACTTCTCTGTCTCCCGCTTGCGATTTCTACCTTTCATTCTCTGTGTGTGTGTGTGTGTGTGTGTGTGTGTGTGTGTGTGTGCGTGTGTGTGTGTGTGTGTGTGTGTGTGTGTGTGTGTGTGTGTATACCTTGGTTCCACTGGGCCTTTTTTCCTTGCATGTGGCTTATTACCCAGAATATGCCAGGTTACAAGAGGTGTAGAGAGGAATGTGAGAGAGGCAGAGGAATGAGAGAGTGAGAGTGGAGGAATAGTGAGGAAAGGTTTCAGCATTTTGATGTTTTATCACATCTCAAGTGAAGAGGCCTGTTAGTGGAACACTATGAAGGGTCCTTAAACTCTAGTGTATAGTGTCAGCATCTTTCACTCTCTCTCTCTCTCTCTCTCTCTCTCTCCCTCTCTCTCTCTCCCAAGCGTTCTTTGATTTATCTCTTTGAATCGTTTTGTCCCTGTACACTGAGTCTTGCTGCTCCATCTCTCAGCTAAGGGCTTTACCCCCACCCTCTGGATCTGTCTCTCTCCTTCAGTTTTTTTTTCACAATCCCCAACACTGTGCTCTCTCAACTGTGAAATCACACACAAGCATGCACACCCACACACCCACACACACACACACACACACACACACACGCGCACACACACGTACACACACCTTTACCTTCCTAAATCAGCTCTAACCTTACTGTTCCAGTGCTGATGAGTTGCTGACTCTACACATGACAGAGACAGTTAGACGGACAGAAATATGGATTCATTCGGATGTCAGGTGGAGAATTGAGGCTAGAACCTTTGCACCAAAAAAATATTCATTGGGCTCAGTATTAAAAGCTACAGCTACAGTTATTAGTGCCCGCTCAAGTTTGACACCAGCAGGGACTCAAACTACTTTGAGGTGATGCTAGCAGGATAAAAGCATAAAGATGAGGGAACATAGAACTACAAATAACCTTGGCATTTATGCAGATTAGTGTTTGTTACTGAAGGTACATTTAAAAAAAATGGGCTTTTGTTCATCGCTATATTGTTATTTTAGAAGTTTATATACGTGTATGTGTTGTGGGAATGTTGAAAGGAATCATACACACTATCAGACAGTCGGCAACTGATGCATAGGAAGCAAAACATATAAAGAGGCATGTGTGTGTTTTTGGGGTGGGGTGAGGGACATGCATACACAGCTTATTTTGTGCTGACAGTAAATATTTCTAAAGTGTCTCTGTGTGTGTGCAGTTTCGGGAGAGACCCTTTACAGCACAGGTGTCATTTTCACTAAGGGCCACATCTGTAAATTTCTGGGTCCTTGAGGGCCAACTAATCAATGAACATCTATTCAAAAAGGGGAACTATGAAATCTGCTTGGCAAAATAATTAGATTAAGCTTTTGTTCCATTTTCCTTTTTTCATTATCCTTTTCTGACAATGCTTGACAATAATAAGCTAGCTTGCAATCTTTTTTTGAGTCATGAGTAACTAGCAGGGTGCTGGATTAAAGCCCCACTGTCACCGGGTTGTCACTGCTGTCCCCCCAGTACAGATAACTGGGTTATCAAGGGCCAGCCATGTCTCTCACTGTCTATGGTGCGAGGCATGTAAAGAACCATTGCTGACTTTTGTAATGAGTAGGCTGCATTGCCGTCAGCATGTTTCTGCCCTGCGATGGCCTGGCGAGCTGTCCAGGGTGTACTCTGCCCTCCCCAGAGTTGGCTGAGATGGGCACCAGCCTCCCCATGACCCTAATTAGGATTAAGTGGTTCAGAAAAAGGATGGGTGAATGACTGAATGAATAACTAGCTGTTTACGCTACATAAGTTGCTGCCACCTAGTGGATGAATGATGAATTGTGTTTCTTGGTAATGGTTGATGCAAAGAATGTATGATAATCATATTCTCTGAAAGCATAAAATGAGCTGATGGGTAGGACTGGCCTGGAGGCCTTGACTTTGACATCTGTGGTCTACAGGATGTGAAACTTTTTAAAGGATTTCTATTTTATTGTTTTCCTATGTGGCTTTTGGGTGTTATCTCAAGTGTTTTTAACTCTGAAAATCATGTATATTTATACATCATTGGTTTATAGAGTTTTATTCTCTGTCTCTCAAGTACTCATTTCATTTTTACTGACCGCCCACAGTCTATGAATATTTGTAAGCAGACCACCAACATTCATTAATATTTATTAGTAAGCAAAAGAAAGTTCTAAAATGTGGTTGCTGAATCTCATGTGAACTCGTCTGAGTATGTTCTGACTTATATTGTGAGAGAGACAAAAAACTGTGAGGTTGAAAGGAGTTGCAGAGCACTGTATTTATTTTACACTTAATCAACAGTAGTTGATCAAATTATCGGAATTGACAAGACAATGGCAGTGTATTTATTTTATAGCAGAGCTTCCTGTAGTGTGCAGAGTGAAGTTACATACTATAAATGTGCTGATGCTAATGCCTTGAACTGATTGGACTTGGGTGCCTGCAAACCAAAATGTTACACACACACACACACACACACACACACACACACACACACACACACACATGCACTCACATCCATTCATGCTCACATTCACACCTGGGGCAATTTGGAATACCCAGTCAGCCTAATGTGCATGTCTTTGGATTGTTGGAGGAAACTGATGTACCCAGAGGAAACCCATGCAAACACGGGGAGAACATGCAAACTCTACACAGAAATGCCCTTGCCAGGCATGAGACTCAAAACCAGAACCTTCTTGCTGTAAGGTAGAGGTGCCACCAATTACACCACTGTGCCACCTGTGAAATCTTTTGTTTCAGGAATATAGTGCCCCTACTCATATATTTTTAGGACAAAACCTTATTTCTTCCTAAAGGATTGATTATAGACGGTTGGAGGATTATACAGCACATGATGAATTGTGCTCTGGGCAAACAAATACATCACATCAATAATGTAAACTGGGTGACATGGTGGTGCAGTGGGTAGCATTGCTAAATCATAGCTGCAGGGCTCATGGTTTGATCTTGAGCTCAGCTTGCTCTCTGTGTGAATCTTTGCATGCTCCCGTCACGTCCGTGTGAGTTTCCTCTTTGCTCTCCAGTATCCTGTCACCTCCCAAAAAACATGCTGGAGGCAAACTGGGTACTCCAATTCCGTATATATCTGTATTTTATGGGCTGTGATGTACTGGCATTTCACTCGTGCCCAGTGTTCTGGTCTACCATCGACAGGTTGTAGTTATTAAAGAAAATAGAAAAAAAAAAAGAAAAACGAACTGGCCACTAACTGTTCCAGGACATAAGACATCCTCACTGATGACCTAGCTGAGATATAGTATATGTACTCTCAGGTTCTGCTCGAGCAGTAGTGTCATGCGGATTTGCCCTTGCACTGTGCAATACACTGGCTTTGATGATCCTGATTTATAGGTTTGTTGGGTTTGACCATCTGCCACTATTGTTGGCGGTCCAGATGGTGTCTGTGATGAGCCTCAGTTTCAATGATGTTATAGGCAGCAGTTCTGGGTGTGACTGAGGGCTCCTTTTTCTTCCTAATGGCAGCAAGAGATTGAATGAAGAAAGCATCACACTTTACTTATTTAGATGCTTTGTGGTTTGCTTAGTCCATCTGGTGTGCTGCCGATGTGATGCTCTTCACAGTGATGTTCTTTTCCCATCTTGCCCAGATCCTGAGACTCTTTCCTCAACATAATTAATTCTGTTATTGCCCCTACTGCACCTCAGTAATGTAGACATGACTACCCATTTCAGTACAGCCCTGGCTATCCACCTGCTGCCAGTCTTACCGTAGCTCCGGAGTCATTTGTGCTGAAGCACTTCCCTTCGCTTGCTTCACTTTGAAGTGTTTTCAAAGAAGAGATTCCTTCTTTGAACATATTCGTTATTCTAGCCTTTTTCAGCACTATAGACCTTAATTTTTACCCGCTTTAGTAACATGATATCCTAATGTAATGTTAGGAGTAATGTGCTGTGATTCTTGTACTAGCTTCAAACCATGTCCATTAGCTAAATCAAGCTGCCGCCAGCACATCCCTTTGGTTGATCAATCACTGTTCTGTGGATTGCTTGCCGCAATGTAGTAGCACATGTCTTTCCATGGGGTGAGGGACATTTCTGAATCCTTACTTGTTGGTAATTCTTTTACACAGAATAACTATGCCCACTGTGAAGAACTGATGCAACACATCATGATAAAAACAAACAGTGGTCCTCCACCAGTGTTACTGCATTAATAAATAAATCATAATCAGCTATATTGTCATGGTTAATGCAGCCTGCTAATGCCCCGTGACACTGACACTATGCCATCAGCCTGGTTAATCCTGAATAGTCAATCATTGGGACTGGAGAACTGCAGAATTGTCCCAAATTGAACAATTTTTAAGCCTTGTTCTAGTCTGCTTTCCCATTTTATTTCCTGGGAGAATATTGATGGGTCCCTGGCGGGGACAATCATCTCCAAATAGGCTGAGTTTGGACCGGATGTCCTGGACGTCCTTATCTGCTTCAGGATCCAGGAGAGCTAAAAATACCTGCATGATCTGCTCTCCTGCTTACAATCGGTATGTGTGTGTTTGATTATTCTTCCTGCCCCGTTTTATGTCTGTGAGCTTCGCAAGCAGAATAAAACACTCTCACTTTCTTTTTTCTTAGCACCACACAGCCCAAAATGACCCCAGATCAACCTACACACTCTGCGGTGGAGCTGATGCAAGAAAGGAGGCACAGAAAGAACTGAAGAAAAACAAAACAAAATAAGAAGCACAAAGACATCTTTTGTCTGGGTTTTTCTTTTTACCCCATTGATTTTCATTTTCCTGCACAGAAACAAACCGTACTATTCTCAAATTTACAAAAATAGTATGGGAACATATTCTGGTTCCAAGAGTTACCATCTTACTAAGCACAGCAGACAGGCATGGAGGAGTGTTTTTGCTTTGGTCTGTCCTGTTCCTGTTCCTGGGTTTCTGTCTCTGTCTTCCTCTCTCTATATTTCTCTGTTTTTCCCCCTTCTTTTGACTACCACTGTGCACAAAAGGAAAATTTATTCTCGATCATTCAGCTTTACTGCTTATATTTTATTAATTTTTAACTTCAAAATAAATAATTTTCCTCTGTTTGGAGGTAGGGATGTTGCTCCGCTCTTTTCATAACCTGTCAAGACTGTCTTCACTTTAGTGCCAGTGGATTTGGACTTTTCTAGACATGTAGTCTCTTTAGGTTTTTTTTTTGTTTTTTTTTTAACATTATCCCTCTTGAAGGTTGTGTGTAGAAACTGTTCCAGCCCTTAAGAGTACAGTGAACCTTTAAATAATTTTTTTCTCTAAAAGCAAATAGTTAGGTCCTGTTTCATTTTTATAGAGAGGGAAACTGAGTGTCTGAGAGTTTCCTTATATTGTCAATGCTCAGGATTCCATAGCAATTAATTAGTTCATCTGTTCTTTATTTTTGATTAGATTCTGTGTTTCTAATGGTTTGGTAAACAGTTGAGTAATTGCTACAACTCAGGCTATTACGTATTAGTATATGCTACACAGGAACTACTGGTCTGATTGGACCCCTCTCCGAGTGTATAATGCCTGAATAAAAAATGACGGACACTTGGAGCAGGTATCATCATCACTGTCACACTCTCATGAAAAATATATATGTTTTTTAGTTTTTTTGTGTCATCATCATCATCATCATCATTTGCTGAATTGCTTAATACTACTACTAGGGTTGTGAGGAGGCTGTGCCTATCTCAGCCAACACTGGGTGCATGCGGGGTACACGTTGAAGAGCTCGCCAGACCATTGCAGGGCCAACACACAACCATTCACACTCACATCCATACCTATAGGCAATAGCAATAGGCCAGTTAGCCTAATGTGCATGTCTTGGACTGTGGGAGGAAACAGGAGTCCCTATGTAAGCATGGGGAGAACATGTAAACGCCATACAGAAATGCCCTCGCCAAGCCTGGGAGCCCAAGACCTTCTTAATGTGAGATGGATGTGCTAACCACTATGCCGCCGTTTTTTGTGTGTATCCACATAGTATATACTCAAAGTTTAATGAGTGTAAAATGCACCTTTACAGTGCACAGTTTACTTCTGTTTTCATTTAGTATAGATTAAACTTTGAATGAATAGGATATAAAAAGTTGCCGTTACCTACACAGCACTTATGCTTGCGGACAGAGCGCACAGAGCTCACCTGACCTGCCTCTGTCATGGTTAAAACATCTAAAAATATATACTATAAAAATGTGATTTTGAGTTTTAAAAATCTGAAAGTGGTTTATAGATTACACATTACACATCTCTTATACACTTGTTTGCGCATGCACGCGTCGTTCACAGTTAACTCTGCTCTGTCTCTGTAATGGTAAAAATATGTCATTTCATGTCATTTTCTGAACCGCTTATTCCTAATTAGGGTCGCGGGGAGGCTGGCGCCCATCTCAGCCGACTCCGGGCG
>JAQMYF010000007.1:21145033-21171230 GCA_030014195.1 Neosilurus mollespiculum
CTCTCTCTCTCTCTCTCTCTCTCTGTCTCTCCTCTCCCCCTTCATACTCTAGGGCTGCAATTTCTTTGGATGAAGAGGCCCGTCTATAATGAAGGCCTCTGATGGATGAAACTGACCCTGTCTGTCTGCTACATGAATATCAGTGTATAATGTGTTTGTATGTGCATGTGCATGTGTGTGTGTGTGTTTGTGTACATGAGCATTATAGCACAGCCTTTAGATAAATGATTGTTACTCTCATTAAAGAACTCATTTCTCAATCCCAACACAATTATCCACATATGGTGCTACTTTTGCCAGACACTATACTGGTATTCATGTAGCAGTCAGGTGGGGTCAGTCACATCCATTATTCATTTAAACCCATCGCAGCTTACAGTGATGGATAAGGCTTTTGTTTTAGCATGGAGTGAATTACAAATGTAAGTCAGGCAGAAGGAGAACACACACCCATCCTAAATACAAAACTATCCCTCATTTTGTCACATACCAATACAAAAAGCACATCTGGTATTTAATTAGTGCTGAGTGACAGATGATTGGTTACATATGTGATGTTCTGTGCTTAGTTCAAATCCCTGTAAATTTACTACTATATCCATCCATCCATGTATTCATACATTCATCCTCTATCCATCTGTTAATCCAACCATCCATCATAAATCAACCAATTTATCAGTCCCTAACTCATCCATCCATCAAGTCATTCATACATTCATCCATCTGTCCATCTGTTTATTAAACCATCCATCAATCCATCATAAATTCTCATTTATTAGTTCCCATTTATTAGTCTGTCCATCCACCCTTCAGATTTCTCTCATTCTTACTCACTTGCTGAACCTCTTCATTCTACTATGGTCATAAAGAGGCTGGAGCCTATTTCATCTATCTCTGGTAAAGGCGTGGTATACCCTGAACAGCTCACCAGACCATTGCAGAGCCAACGCACACAACCATTCACATTCATACTCACAGTAAGTTCTTGGGATTGTGGAAGAAAACTGAAGTACCCAGAGGAAAATGGGGAGAACATGGAAACTACACACAGAGGCGGAACAGTGCCTCCCTATCACATGACCACCACCAATGTGGGAGGGGCGTAAACAAGCACATGCAAGCACCGTGACATACAATGCCTGCCACCCGCCTTTTATTGAACTGCTGTGCATGCATATTTGGATGCGGTCTAACTCAAATTGAGGGAAAGTGCTATCCCCCGCATACGAATGAGCTCACAGACGCCCATGATTGGCTGGTGATTGCTGTGAGTGACGGGGAAGTGAGCGTATGCCATCCCTCCCTCCCATGAGAGCTCATCCAATTATCTCCAATGGACTCCCGGTCACGGATGGCAGTGGCATCAATCCAGATTCGAACTTGCGATCTCCGGGTTGATAGTCGCGCACCTTGTCGATGCGCCACTCGGGAGCCCACCAGGCTTTGGCATTTCTGTGTAGAATTTGCACGGTCTCTCTGGGCATGAATGGGTTTCCTCCGGTTGTTCTGGTTTCCTTCCACAGTGCAAAGACATGCACATTAGGCTAATTGGATGTTACAAATTGCCCCTAGGTATAAGTGTTAATGGTTTTATTTTGGCCCTGTGATGGTCTGATGAACTGTTCAGGGTATACCCTGCCTTCGCCCAGTATCGGCTGAGATAGGCTCCAGCCACCCCGAGGCCATAATTGGATTAAGTTCAGCAGATCAGCAGATGCGTGAATGAAAGAGGGAGTGTCAGACAGAAATATGTGGTCATTTCCACACAAAGTTTGGCATTAATCAGCATAGACATCAATGGATTCTACAATCACATCCCACGTCAGCCTTCTGTCTATGTTATCCTGCTGAATTTATTTACAAGGATTGTTAATAACAGTATCTTTGTCAAACACTGCTGTGAAAGTGTGTGAATTCCATCAACTGATATATTCACCTTGAAATGCAGGCCAACAGCACAGCAATATAATAACTGTGTTCACTGTAAGGCAGGCTGTTTGTTCCATCATGCTTGCTGGAGGGGAAAGGGGCGATGTGCTCGCTGATAGACGCTTTGGTCTACAGGATCCTGCGCTTGGGCCGATTTCCTCCTTTGCTGTCCATCCACAAACAATTCCTGAGGTTTATCAGCACACACTCAGTATCCGAGTGCAATTTTCTTTTTACTCTGAAGGGGTGGGGTGGGGTGGGGTGGGGGGGGGGTGAATTAGAAATGAAATATGAAGAGTTTACCGTCTGGATAATCAGCTTTCAGAAAACTCACCTCTCCTCCATGACTCTGACAGACGTTCAGACGTGACGAGATTTCTTGCCTGTCCGGTGTTGAGTCATCTCACACATATGCTCACGCTTTATTGATGTTCATTCTTGGAAAATCGGTTTTTAATCTTCTGCAGAATGCTCACTGACTTTGAGAAAGAGAGAGAGATTGAGAGAGAGAGAGAGCGAGAGAGAGAGAGAGAGAGCGAGCGAGAGAGAGGTGGTAAAGGAGAGGGATCATTCTGTATGAGCAGAGCTTCATCAGTAATAAGTGGTGTGTGAAACGAGTTGTCATCCAGGCAGCTTTTATCAAGCAGCTCATAGCCAGAGAGAGAGGGAGAGAGGAGAGATGGTCAGAGACTTGGAAGGAGACAGAAAAAGGAGAAGAGAAAAGTAGGATGAAAGGAAGAGGGGGAGGAAAAAATATATGGAGTAATAGATGTTCAGCGAAGTGCATCTTTGAATGATGTGTGTGTGTGTGTGTGTGTTTTCATTAAGGGTCTGTTAGGCTAAGTGGTTGTAGGAAGACGAACTGACCAGCATCCAAGCAACTAAAATCAAATTCATTATGAAGATTAACTGCTCACTAACTTTGATAATAACTATTGCAGCTTTTTCTTGATTTGTGATTTAAACATTTCACTCTGATATGAGCATAGTGTGGTGGTGTAGTGGTTAGCACCTCCACGTCATAGCAAGAAGGTCCTGGTTCGATTCCCGGATCAGGAGTTTCAGTGTAGAGTTTGCATGTTCTCCCTGCGCTTGCATGGGTTTCCTCTGGGTACTCTGTTTTCCTCCTGTAGTCCAAAGACATGCACACTAATTGGCTCAAGTGTGAATGGTTCTGTGTGTAGCCTTCGATGGTTCAGAGTGTGCCCCACCTTTGCCTATTGTGTTTGCCCCCTCAAGACCCTAGAAGGATTAAGTTGGGATTAAGTTTTACACCTGAGCCTACTGGCTCATCAGACCGGTTTCTGTAGGATTCCCTCTTGGATGGGACGCTGCTGGTACCCATTTATACTCCTGGGTGGACAGAGGCACACTTGCAGCATAGTGTCCCGTGGGGTAATGGGGATTCTAACCCACGACTTCTTGATCATGAGCCCAGCACCCTAACCACTACACCATTGGCCCCACAGAAGGATTAAGCTGCTCGGCAAATGAAATGAGATGGGTGAGAATGTGATATGAATCTAGCATCTGTTTACACTTTTAAGAATGCACAATGGTGTGCACAGTGGAGTCACATTTTCAAGAACAACTGCCATCGAACCAGTGTAGATTTTCATCTCAATATCACTACACTGCTCTACACTGCTAGTTCATTCCATCTGAATACAAGCCCTGACTTTTCTTTATTATCTGATCAATAACAAATTGGTTGTTGACAGTCATTTAACTGACAAGATGTTAACATCAATCCCTATTATGTCATATATTAAGGCATAATAAATGTTCCTAGGTCAATGATCGTTTAGTTTATTTGAGCCCAGAGCTCATGGGAGGCAGGAGAAGTCGAATTAATATTGAATTCTCATAAAATAACATGCTTTATTCCTTTAATCAAGGGAGATTTACAAATCCCATTGGACTCGCTCCTAAATGATTGAACGACTTGAGCATGCTTGTAATGCTTTACAATGCGCTTTTTATATCTGACTTAATGAAAATCTGTACTGCCAGATTCAAATCCAACAGATCCAGCTTGCATATAAAAATTATCAGTGGTTGCATTAAATTATTAATTCATTCATCTTCTAAGCCACTTAATCCTAAATAGGGTCGCCTGGAGGCTGCTGCCCATCTCAGCCGACTCTGGGCGATGGCGGGGTACACCCTGAACAGCTCACCAGGCCAATACAGGGCCAACACACATACAACCATTCACACTCACACTCATACCTAGGGATGATTTGGAACAGCCAATTAGCCTACTGTGCATGTTTTTGGGCTGTGGGAGGAAACCAGAGTACCCTGAGGAAACCCACACAAGCACAGGGGGAACATGCAATCTCCACACAGAAATGCCCAAGCCCGGAATCAAACCCAGGCTTTCTTGCTGTGAGGCGGACATGCTAACCACAACACCACCGTGCCGCCCCAATATATTAAATCACAATCCAAATTATTGATCTTGTATGGTTTTTTTTTACATTGACTGCTCAGTGATGAAGGGAAAGAAGGTTTCATGTTGTATTTACTCAGAAAAGTTTTATTACAGTGTGCCATAGATTTCAGCACAAGGCTGAATTAATTTAGTTTTCATTTAATTTTTCTCATAGAAAAACTTGTTGATGAACATGTTGTGTCAATAAAGTGAAGTGGCCTTCTTCTGGGTCTCGATGGTCTATTACTGATGGGAACAGCTTTAGTTCTGCTGCAAGAAGTGACATTATGTGGCTTTTAGTCACATGTTTTCTTTTCAAAAATGCAAAGCTGTAAGCAGATACTGAGTATGTGTTGTACAACAGTCTCATATAACTTAATTTATGGAAAAATGACAGTGGGCTGTTCCTGTGTTTGTTCTATTTCCTGTAATTAAACTTTATAACCCTAACCATAAATATGTTGGAATCTTTGTTATAACCTCCCCTGTTTCCCACAAAATACCATACTCACGAACATTTCTAACACTTCACAATGGCCAGCTATTAAACCGTTGGAGATGTTTAGTTGTTTATCACAGATGCTTATACATTATTCACAAATACATGTGTGGGTTTTTGTTCTCACCTCAGGGACAAATAAATACTCTCTCAATCTCTATAGGCTCCAGTACAATTGCTTTTTTCCGGGCTGTGTTTTGTATGTAATGTCAAATGAAAGAGCTCGAGATTTTCTTTTTCTCCTGGACTGAGGTAAAGGAAAAAAAAATGAAGAAAAGGACAAATCTACTCCCACTTGCATATTTAGAGAGTTCATTTTACAAATTAAAAATGCCTCTCGTCTCAAGCTATTAAGGAAACCAGGCGATTGAGAGCCCAAGGGCCCTTTCAGAAAGAGCTAAGTTTTTAAGTCTGTATCTCACAGAGTGGCGACTATAACGAAATTTTCTGTTGACAAAAATCAGGGTTCGCCTCTGTCATTTTGCAACATTTAGAGACGTTAAGCGACATTTAGAAACATTTACTTGAATGTTTGCAGAAGTGTTTGTAATAGACGGTTGCTGCACTTTAGCAACTGTTAGCAAATGCTAGCGACAGTGTTTGGCACTCTTTTGCCACTGTTTGGGACCTTTTGCCAATTTATGGTAAAATGCCAGGCAATTCCAACCAAAGGCCAACCTTGGAATTGAACCACCCAACCCTATAAAAAGAGTGAGCAAACCCTTCTCAGATATGGTAAATGGGCTTACAGAATATGGAAATGGATTTCTGTCAGGAAGAAGCCCAACGAGCTATTGCCCTTGAGGAACAATTGCTATTTTCTTTTTAGGTGATTTTTTAACCTTTTCAAACCCCATTTTCATTGATTAATGTCAGTTATAAAAGCCTTTCATTTTGTGCGCAGGTGAATAAGTGCATAACAGTGTTCTCGTAATTCTTTTGGCTTGCTGAGCTCTGAAAATACAAACTCTCTTTACCCTCAGCTCGAATTATCAACAGGTTGGTTTCATGACATTTATTGACCAAAGAACCTTGAAGGAAATCCAACAAAATCTAACCATATCATCATCTCTTTTGTAACTTTCTATGAACTTTCCATTAGGTCTCATTTGCACTACGGTATAATTTGAGCTTTTGTGTTTCTTTGTTACATAACCTAAGGCTCGTTTTCTCGTTCATTACCCCTTACGCCCTCATATAGAAGCGTTGTCGTAAATCACTACCTGTTTAATTTAGTTTAGAGTAATTACACGGCATTGTGCATGTGTGCGTGTCTCCTATCCTCTATTCAGAACATGTAAAAGGAGTAATTAGTCAGCTTAATATCCTTTGCTAAGAGGATGCACTTACTGATCTATCATTATGAAAAGAGCTAGGTCCGAGCGAATCAGTCAGACTGCTGCTCAGCGAAGTCTGAATTACAACACATACCTGTAATTTAAAGTTTTAAACTCTACTGTGTGTTGTTTGCTATAATTTCATCACATTTAAAAACGAAGAATGACATTTTTTTCTGAACTTTCAGCTGGAGCACAGTGATCTTGTTAATTAGTTTATTAAGTTTATTAATTGTACAAGTGCCATTATCGACAGTGTAGTCATAGAATTACATTTTTAACCCCACACAGTATGACCTGAATTTTTTTTTTGATACTGTTTTTTTGATATACTGTATAAATCCTGCAAGGAAAATTTAACCTCTGCATTTTACTCATCCAGTGTGTGCACACACACAAACACGTAAACAGTGAGGACACACACTTGGAGCAGTGGGCTCCCACCGACTGCAGCGCCCGGAGAGCAGTTGGGGGTTGGGTGCCTTACTCAAGGGCACTTCAGCCACGAAGGTGGACGAAGGGAAGATGCTGATGACTCCCCCGCTGCCACACATTTTTACTACTGTTTTGGGAATCGAACCACCAATCTTTCGGTCCCAAAGCCGTTTCTCTAACCATTAGGCCATGGCGGCCTCCAATGATGCTCTGTTTCTCGGATAAAGCAGCAGATAAAATTCACCTGATCAAAAATCCAATTCATGGGTAAAAAAGGCACATGATGTGAAAGATGTATTTTTTTTCTTATATTACTTTGTATTTGTTATATACTATATCTAGGGACAACTATGACCTGTGACTTCACAAATCTTGTTCTTGGGAAGAAATATAACAGATAGAAAAGCAGGTTATGGTGCCTTACATCAATAAATAATGGAGAAGATGCTAATTATTACTTAGAGTTGCAGTACTTAAAAAATATGATCCTGTTAGCATGGAGCTGTCCCGTCTACTGACATACTCAAATGTTTTGGTTGTAAAATTCTGCCTGCTGGGATTTTTTTCTTGCCACTGTTTACAGTTCTGAAGCTAGAAAAAGGCATGGGAAGCAATCTTTTTTAGATTGTGAAATTGTCAGATTGCTAAACTATTCCCTGTAGCATATTGTACACTGAAGTGATAAGTGATAAAAATGAAAAGTGTGAAGTACACGTACAGATGTGTGTCATCTGAGATACGTGTCATTTCTCACATTTGTTATGAAAGCTATCAGATGTTTTTTGCTAAAGCTGTTGACATCAAACGCATGCACACACTCATCGTTGCTCCCCTCATCTCTTTGTGGGAAAAGCTTCCATCAGTTCCTTACACAGGTTTTACATTTACTGATTAATCTAGTGGCGGCTCGGTAGTGTAGTGGTTAACACGTCCGGCTCACAGCAAGAAGGTCCTGGGTTTCTGGGTTGAGTTTGTATGTTCTCCTTTGCTTGCGTAGGTTTCCTCTGGATACTCTGGTTTCCTCCCACAGTCCAAAGACATGCACATTAGGTTGATTAGCTGTTTCAAGTGAATGTATGAATGACTGGATGGATGGATGAGTTAGGGACTGATAAATTGGTTGATTTATGATGGATGGTTGGATTAACAGATGGATAGAGGATGAATGTATGAATACATGGATGGATGGATATAGTAGTAAATTTACAGGGATTTGAACTAAGCACAGAACATCACATATGTAACCAATCATCTGTCACTCAGCACTAATTAAATACCAGATGTGCACGCCCCTAGTTGTAAGTGTGAATAGTTTATATGTTGGTCCTGCGATGGTCTGGCAAGTTGTTGAACTTGCCTTCGCCCAGTGCCGGATAAGTTGCGACCCTAATAGTAAGATTAAGTGGTTTGGCAAATGAGTGAGTGAGATTGTAGTGATTGATGAGTGTGATTAATAGTGATTAATGTGGAGTTACACTCAGATCATGAGTAACATGATGCTCTGTATACGCATTCCCATTGTTAGTAAGCTATTTACAACCTGACAGTGAGTTATTAATATTCTCAGGTGATGAGCATGTTCTCCTTTCTCCACACCTGTTCTCTTGTCTTGCACTAAATTACAGCTTGACATTCTTTTATTCGTCCTTGTGTTTTCTTTTCGTCCGGTGTTCTGATCATGTGCTGCGAACGTGTGGGGGACGATAAATCGAAGGCTTGAGTGTCCTTCATTGGGAATATAAGAAATATCTTCTGCTCCAGAGATTTTCTTTTAATCTGACAGGAAGCTGGGTTTAGTTTGCTATTGCTAGTCCCTGAAGCAGAATGACAACACCTCCTAAGCCAGAGGTGAATATGTGTTTTAGTAGGCTGTATACTACACAGAAACATTACTCACTCACTTTCTCTCACTCATTTGCCAAAATGCTTAATCCTACTAGGGTCGTGGGGAGACTGAAGCCTATCACAGCTGACATTAGGCGAAGGCAGGGCAAACCCAGAACAGCTCGCCAGACCAATGCAGGGCCAACACTACACAACCATTCACACTCACAGCCACACCTAGGGGCAATTTGGAACAGCCAGTTGGCCTAATGTGCATGCCTTTGGAATGTGGGAGGAAACTGCAGTACCCAGAGGAAACCAAAAACACAGAAACGGCCAAGCCCGGGACTCGAATACAGAATGTTCTTGCTGTGAGGATCTGAGGTGAATGTGTTAACCACTGTGCCACTGATGGACACATTAAGCAAAGTTAATCAGGATTTTTCTAGTTCATTTTTTTAAAAACAGATTGTAACACTCTCTACGATGACAGCTAAGCACTGTGCAGCTTTAACAGCGTCTCTTTAAAGGAAATTGGTCAGGAAAGTAAAAAAAAATAAAAAATCTGTTGATTCAGTTGAATAAAAAGAGTACTTCAAGTGTTTTTCCTAGACTTGGGTGCTTTAATGCACCCAAATATTTCCCCCAGTTTTAAAGCGAAACAATGATGACGCTGTCTGCTCCAAGTGATTGTAACAAATCATGAGTGTCTGTCATTTTGATTCAAGCATCATTCCCTCGGGATAATTTCTATAATCCCCCAGATAGCAAACCAATCAGATTATGGCAATCCTGTGCAGTATTTATTAATGAAGCTTAGAATTCATTAAAATCACAATTTCTTTCTCTTTCTGTCTATGTCTGTCTGTCTCCCTCTTTCTCTCTCTCGCTCTCTCTCTCTCTCACACACACACACACACACACACACATACACAGACACTCATTCTTTTGGTTTGATGCTCAGTGGGAATGTTTGCATGCTGGATGATTGACAGCTCCTCTGGCATGATCATTATGGGATGTCAATAACTGGCACTTGAGCAGCAGACTCCAGTAGGAGACACTGGAATAACTGTACTTTTTTTTTTTCTAACACAGAAAATGGAATAATAATTGGTGTGTATGTGTGTGTGTGTGTGTGTGTGTGTGTGTGTGTGTGTGTCACTGTCTCCCTGCAGGCATGCTCATGTACTCATGCTTACCACTGTTCTAGAATATCATTCTCTATACATGCCTGTGTTTTTGTTGCTCTGACAGTAATTTCACTTTTATTGTAGGAGGACAGAAATTCAACTGTCTCCTCAGCTTTCATCTGATCAAGCTTTGTAATGGAGCTGCCATTACAGATTGTGGAATAATAATAGCCTTACAAATCCTGTCAGACTCCTTCCACCTTTTTTAATTCTAAACTAAAATGCAGAGTAGTTTGGAGTTTTGTCATTTAAAAAACATAATAATCCTTTGAAAATGTGTTGACGTTAAATATCTTGGTGGAATTATGCTAATTCACTTAATGGTATGGAAATATTTTGTAAACTATAGTAGTCCAGCTACCTTATGCTAGTCCGCTAAAAAAGATATGATGAAATAGATTCTGAACTCTTCTACTCTACTAAAAACTCTACAGATGTTTTGTAAACTATGGTGGCCCACCAGGGAAACTATGCTAATCTCCCAAAAACTTATGCCAGTTTCCAAAGACTATGCTGCTTTACTTAAAACTTGGTAAATATCATGTTAACTGTGCTATTCTACCTTGTAAACTATAATAATAATAATAATAATAATAATAATAATAATAATAATAATAATAATAATAATAAGCTTTATTTATAGAGTGAAACCAATTTAACAAAGCTAATCTTACATTGGGCTATCTGTAAATATAAATAATATCCCTGATATTCTTCTATGACTATGTTTGCTCTGCTGAAAAATATAAATGGGTTTGACCAGCGACCAGCTGTCCAAAACACAGATAAATGGAAATATATTTTAAATTGGTCTACTGCTACTAGCGCAGTGTTTTTGACAAACATTTGTTGGTTGGTTTATTTATGGAAGCTCGAAAACAACTTAATTTGGAAAATAATATGTTTTGAAACCTGTGAGCCTTCAATTCTTTTCTTATTGTTAGTAATTTTACTCAAAATAGTTTGTTTACAATTTTGCATTGGTAGTAGTTTTTAGACCAACATTTTGCTGTGTTTAGGGCGACTGGAAACTACTATGGAATTAAAAAAAAGGGTACACATTTTAATGATTTAACGGTACACATGAGGACGGAATTGTAGGTAATGTAGAAAACTGTTAACCAAAGGGAAAATTAGAAAGTTTAGATGTAGATAAAAATTTTAAATCCACTCTGTATCACGTTTATAAATAATAATACTCATTTTTCCATTCATTCATTTTCTAAGGTGCTTAATCCTAATTTGGGTCGCGGGGAGGCTGGCGCCCATCCCAGCCGACTCTGGGCGAGAGCGGGGTACATCCTGGTCAGCTCACCAGACCATAGCAGGACAACACACACAACCATTCACACTCACACCTTGGGGCTATTTGGATCTGCGAATTAGCCTACTGTGTATGTTTTTGGATGGTGGGATGAAACCGGAGTACCCAGAGGAAACCCACGCAAGCACATGGGGATCATGAAAAAACTCCACACAGAATATTCATTCATTCATTCATTTTCTGAACCACTTATTCCTACTTAGGGTCGCGGGGAGGCTGGCGCCCATCCCAGCCGACTCTGGGCGAGAGCGGGGTACATCCTGGTCAGCTCGCCAGACCATAGCAGGACAACACACAACCATTCACACTCACACCTAGGGGCTATTTGGATCAGCGAATTAGCCTACTGTGCATGTTTTTGGATGGAGGGATGAAACCGGAGTACCCAGAGGAAACCCACGCAAGCACATGGGGAACATGAAAAAACTCCACACAGAATAAATAATACTAAATATGAAAATTAGAGGAAATGTCTTTCCCTGATTGGTACATAGGAGTGCACTGCAGGTTGTTCCTGTAAGTGAAGGTTTACCTCTGAACTGAAGTACATGAGGCAGTGTTAAACCTTTGGGATTGGTGTGCTGTGTGTGTGTATAGGTGTGTGTGTGTGTGTGTGTGTGTGTGTGTGGACCAAGGGTTTGCTCTATCGGGGTATTGGAGCATCTGGAAAGACTCTGATAATGACTTGACATTTCTGCTCTGCGAAGCAGCATGGGAGATTTGTTATGGTAATGGAACATTTAATGGTGAGAGCACCTTCAGATAGAAATGGTGGGGTGTTTTTTTTTTTTTCTTCTAAAGCCTCTCATTACTAGTGTGTGTGTTTGTTTGTGTGTGTGTGTGTGTGTGTGTGTGTGCTTGCTTTACCCTGTGTCTTTAATGAGATACTTCCTTGCTTGCTTAATGAATTTTCTGAGTAAAAGCAAAAATAGTCATAAAAAGATTTATGCACTTTCTGTGATTACTTTTAATATATAAAATGATGACTCCCAATACACTATAATAACATAAGAGTATTTGGAAGCTTTATGGCTTAAGATCAGATTGGAACCTCTACTCAGATTTATATACGGCAGCACAGTGGTGCGGTAGTTTCATCACAACAAGAAGGTTCTAGGATCGAAGCTAGTGACTTACTGGGGTCTTTCTGTGTTCTCTTTGCACATTCTCCTCATGTTTGCATGGGTTTCCTCTGTGCTCTGGTTTTTTACAACAGTCCAAAGGCATGTACATTAAGTCAACTCACTGCTCTAAATCGCCCATAGGTGTGAATGTGAGTGTGAATGGTTGTTTGTGTCCGTGTAAGCCCTGCAGAAGATTGGTGACCTGTTCAGGCTGTACCCTGCCTCTGGTCCAAAGTTTGCTGGGATTGGCTCCAGCTTCCCTGCAGCCCTAACGAATAAGCGGTATAGATAATGGATGTAGGGATGGATGGGTGGATTTAAATATAAATGAATCAATATCATAGAGAAACATACATTGCTCATCTTAATATGTTCAATATTAACATGCCTGTTTTGTGTGTGCATATAATTTTTTTTATTACATTCAGTCCGGAATAATAGAAATAATTTAACGCCTGTACTATTAGAGCTTTTAAGCCAGCCATGCTGAATGAAATATGACAGCCTGTGTCCTTTTTTGTCCTTCCACCTGAATGCCTTCTTTTTTCTTTCTTATCCCAGCTGATTACTACCTTCCTCCTTCTCTCTCCTTCACCCTGCTCTCCTCTGCCCTGGTGTTTATAGTATCTATAACCATGTCCAGTTGAATTGCTCATTATTTCCCTGCTCCCTCAGGCCACAGAAATGGATAGTGTTTTGTGTGTGTGTGTGTGTGTGTGTGTGTGTGTGTGTGTGTGTGTGTGTGTGTTTGAAGGCTTGTAGGTTTGTAACAGCTTTAATAATTCAGTAAGCAGCTGTGTTGTTTTCTCAGGAGAGGGACCGAGTGAAGCAGTGAAATGGAGGGAGTGGGGAAGAGCAAAGTTTCATTATTTCTGTACGTGACCTCCGTCAATATTAATGACTAGATTTTACCAAATTCACACGAGCAAGTGAAACACATCACCTGGCTGGTAAGGAGTGAACTGTATGTGAGCCGTTAGTCGTGCATTATGTATGAAGTACAGTGTAGAGTCTGAGGTCGTTTGATGAACTTCAAGGTCTTTAAGGTTTTCTCTAGTAACTGCTGAGATAATTGAGTCCATTTGATATCCACTGCTGCTTTTGGCCTCGAGTTTTATGTCTGATTTCTGCACCGTGAACACTAACTGTATGTGCTCTGTGGGATTTCGATCGGACCTTTAGATCGGTGCCACGTTCTGGCCTGGCTGTTTGTTTGGATTTATATATATATTTATTTATTTATAAGATGCAGTAAGGTGATAATTCAGACTTACATCTTAAAGCACTTACTTGCTCACTCACTCATTTGCCAGACTGCTAAATCCTATTATGTTTGCGGGGAGGCTGGAGCTCACATCTGTCTCAGCCCACACTGGGTGAAGGAGGGGTACACCGTGTACAGCTTGTCAGACCATCACAGGCCAACACAAACAACCACTTGCACGCACATCTACACTTAGGGGCAATTTGGAACAATTAATTAGCCTAGCGTGCATGTCTTTGGACTGTGGGAGGAAAACAGAGCACCTGGAGGAAGCCCACACAAGCATGGGGAGAATAACAGCAAGCCCCACACACAGAAATGCCCAGGACTCGAACCCAGGACCTTCTTGCCATAAGGTGGATGTACTAACCACTACACCACCGTGCCGGCCTTTAGTAAAGCACTGTAACAGAAATTGTTTATGATAAGCAGTCAGTTGTGTTTGATAACTGCTCTGTATGTAGATAAAGGCATGCATGTAAAATGTTTCTGCTCTCCATAAAATAAATGATTAAAATGTAGTTGAATTTGAAATGTTGTTTTGGTGTATGTGCTTTTTTTAAGCATAGCTTTTTTGTGTTTGTCAGGTTATATATTTTGTGTCAAGGTTATTTGTGTGGTTGTTAAGCAAGTGCACTTAACTCCCCTCGAGGTAATAATTAAAATATGTAAAAATGATTTAGTTTGCTTTAATGTTTCTGTGGGTTAGCATGTCTGACTCACAGCAAGAAGGTCCTGGGTTTGAGTCCTGTGTGTGTGTGTGTGTGTGTGTGTGTGTGTGTGTGTGTGTTGGCTCTGCAATTGATGTATGAGCTAGCTATTCAGGGTCCAGCCCAGACTCGGTTGAGATAGACTCCAGCCTCCCTGTGCCCGTAATAGGATTATGGATGGCTGTTTAGCAAGTTAATCTTGAATATGTAAGGTAAGAAACAGGGTGTAGTGTACTGTTAAAGGAAAAATTCAAAGACAGAGTACTGTGATTTGCTCTATCACAAAGTGGAGTTATTACCTCCGGCAAGGAGGTTATATTTTCACCGGTGTTAGTTAGTTTATTTGTTTGTCTATCTGTTAACAACATTACTCAAAAAGTTATGAATGGATTTTGATGAAATTTTCAGAATGATACAAGGAACAATTGATTAAATTTTGGCCATGATCCAGATTATTGTCTGGATGCAGGGAATTTTTAAAGATTTTTAAGCGTGAATGACATAGTCATCCGAGTTACTGTGTCCAGACCATACCGAACTGTATCTTCCAGGCTTGCGTTTGATGGTGTAATCTCATTCCTTTACCTTTCTGTACAACTTTTAGGCCAATTATCATAAAAATAATCCAATTATTAATACTTCCTCATCCAAGCGCAAGGCCTCTTATTCACGGCAGGCCCTATACACAATGCAATCATATAAACTGCTGTGCTTTTGCAGATACACCATATTGGTGTTCTGAGTGTCCTTGGCGGAGGTCTGCGCTCTCCAAGTGCATTTCTAGTTGTTATTGTTATCACTTTAAAGTTTTCAGTAACATCATGTCCTGAAGCATTTTTTTTATATACTACAGTAATTTGCTAGTGATGACTTTCGAAAAGAGTAGGCTGCATTGCCGTCAGCGTGTTTCTGCCTAGCGATGGCCTGGCATGGCATCCAGCGTGTACTCTGCCCTCGCTCAGAGTCTGCTTAGATGGGTGCCCGCCTCCCCGTGACTCTAATTAGGAATAGGCAGTTCAGAAAATGAATGAATGAATTTGCTAGTGATTCCAATTTTCCGTTTATGAACCAATGAGATGTCATACCTATTATTATAAATTGATTTCGATATGCAGTTGATTCAAATTGATTGTGAAATTCTGTGTATATAATTGAGAGCTAAAGCGCTGTGCAGGCTTAACTGTGTCTATTTAGAAGACATTGGATGTGAAAAAAAAAAAAGTCAATCATTGAATGCAATGATTGAATGCAAAGGATACTTTGCGAGCTTCTCTAAGAAATTCTCTAAATGAAGCCAAATCGAAAGACGTGTGCCAGAAACCTTTACCATATCGATCATATGGAAAGGGGCTTGATTTCAGGTGGGGTGGTGTTACATGGGGCATCACACATGTGTAATGCGCCGCTCCTGTGGGACTTAGGGAAGTCCGCATAGGTACTTTATTCAGGTAAATGTGTGCTGTGGCTGACTAAGGTATGGTTTTTTGTATTCAGTGCTCATACAAGGTCAAGGTAACCGATTTCCTTTAGTCATTTATGGTTACCTTTAATGTTGTGGAACATCTGTGAAACAAATTCCTGTAATTAGACACATTACATCAGGAATAAAGTAATTCACCCAATTCCCAAGTCTGTACCAAAGCAGATAGTAGTATTAACCAATACCATCATGCACCTGGTGATTTAAATCAGAAGTGAACATCAGCCTTTGGCTGTAATAATGACCCGCTGATTGGCCTTTATTCTCTGAAGCTGTGTAGATCCTGATCTCGCTGCAATGACAGTGTTCACTCTGCGCTGTAACACCGGTGGTGGAGATTACGGTTATTGATTCCTCCATGCTGAACGTTAGCTGTGATTGCCTGGCTTGTTTGGAGCGACTGCGTCTCCCTATGCATCATCGATTGGACGCCGATGGTGTGACACTGTTGAGCTTTTCAGGCTAATGACAGCCATTTTCCACCCACACTGATAAAAGAACAGCATGGACACTATGTGGGCACCGAAGCTCGCTGTGACGGTCCAGACTGCTGTCCAAGCTGCTCACAGCATGGTGCAGAAATTTGAGCATTGTGTCATTCTGTATTGTAGGGGGGGGGGGTGACTTTTGGTAATTTTGCTCTCTAAACACACAACCACACAAAGAACTACTTTATTTAGGTGAACATGGAAGACTTAATCTAAAGGTATTAAAGTAACAGGGACTATAGCAGATGTAAAACCACATCTGCTACATCTGCTGCTTCTCAGAACGGATGATATTCATAAGGGTTGTGCGTAAAGTACTACTGATGAAGGACTGCACGCACGTATGTGCACACATTTTTAGTAAATGAAGACAGTAAATGAAGAAAAACATCTTGGTGTTCTTCAGCTTTACAGAACAAGTGATGGTGAACAGCGCCCACTGAAGCTTCAGATTCTTGTCCTTGGCTGACTGGAGTGGAACTCTGTGTCATCTTCTGCTGTTGTTGTCTATATGTCTCAAGGTTCATAGTTGTGTGCATTCTGGGATGCTTTTCTGCTAAACATGATTGTACTGAGTAGTAATTTGAGTGACCGCGGCCTTTCAGTCAGCTCAAACCAGTCTGACTACTCTGTTGATATTTTATTAGGGTATGTCAGGACACGGCAATAAAATGACTTAGAATGTTATGACAGCTGACTTTGTAGCCCAGAGTATTTTTGGCTTTACAGTGAAATAATCCTGATGAAAGCTTGGCAAGTGAGACAGGGTGCAAAATGGAATAAAAGTAGGGACTTGGGAAAATGTTCTGCAGTATCTTCTGCACGTAGTAGTGGCCTTGATATGAAGACTTCTTGTGTAACACTGACAAGTTTTACGCTTTAATGACAAATTGGCAAAAAAAAAAAAATCTTTGGAAACCTCCATATAGGGTTGTCTCAGTAACAAACTGTGAGCCAGTGTCCCTCCTTTCTTTGCTGATATAACAGCCTTCCCTCTTCTTATGGCTCTTTTCCACGGCATGGTTCTAGCTTAGCACTGCTCGGCTCTCCATCTGTGGACAGTACCTTGTACCTGATAATTTCTTTCATTATCACTTCTGTCAAGGCTGTAAAGGAACGGAGGTGATATGTAAAGGTGATTGGCCAAAGAATCATCTCTGTCTCTCATCATCATTGTTTAAGATGGGACATCAAGAATATGAAGGGCTAACATTTTAATTTACGCTTACCGGCCAAAAAAAAAGTCACACACTCTAATATTTTCTTGGAGAACCTTTAGCCTTGATCTCAGTGCATAATCTCCATGGCATTGTTGCCTTGCTGCTTCGATTGGTCAGGTCGAGGCTCAACGACATTAATATTGCAATAAAATGAAGTCAGCTGATGACCTGAAGGTACTGAATGAGCAGGTTATCACATCAGTGGACTTTTTCTTCCCTGATGGCACAGATATAAAATGGGGACTCAAATAATGAAAGAGTGGTTCAGGGAGCACGAGGAATCATTTTCACATATGTATTGGCACCCCAGAGTCCTGACCTTAACCCTATTGAAAGTTTTCAGGATGTGCTGGAGAAGACGTTATGGAGTGATTCAATATTTCTCTCATCAATTCAAGACGTCGGTGAAAAATGAACCCAACACTGGATGGAAATAAATGTTATGTTGCTTAAGTTTGTTGAAACAATGCTGTGACAATTACATGCTCGAGTACATGCTGTAAGCATGGCTAAAGGTGGAACAACAAAATATTAGTGTGTGCTACTTTTTATTTGGCTGGGCAGGTTAATTTGTCAGCTGAATGAATGAGAGTAGTAGTATTCATAAAGAAGTTTGTCTGCATAGTGTTTAAGATGACGTCCCATCAGTTTCATGTGGTGTCGATATAGTGACCAGCTACACAGAAGGGGGTGTGAATTATGAATTATAATTATGAAAATGCGTATGTAGAGTTGAGTCAAAGTGGGCCGGTATAATGCAGTAGAAAAGGGCTATAACAAGACTTACCAACATACAACTCAAAGCAACGGCCCAAAAAGAACTCATAAATAATTATAAAAAAATGCTGCACTCTATACTTTTGGACCTCCTTTAGATTTCATTGCTTCAACAAACTTAAGCAACATCACAACACTTATTTCCATCCAGAGTTGGGTTCATTTTTCACCAATATCTTCAATTGATGATGGGAAAAATCAAACCACTCCAAAAAGTCTTCTCCAACACATTCCAAAGACTTCCAATTCAGTTAAGGTCAGGACTCTGTCGTGCCAGTTCATGTCTGAAAATTATTCCTCATGCTTCCTCTTTCAATATTTGAGCCCTAATTTTATATTTGTGCCATCAGAGGAATAAAAAGTCCCATGATGGTAATACATCTTCATTCAATACATTAATGTTGTCAGATGACTTCATTTTATTCCCACATAATGTTACTGAGCCATGACATGACCAACTGAAACATCACCGCAATGGTGATTACATGATGTAATCAAGGTTAAAGGTGGTCCAACAAAATTTTAGTGTATGCAGTATTTTTTTTGCCAGCCAGTGTCCACTACACTATGGACTCTAGTTGTCATAATGTGACAGGTCGGCTCACCTGTGACAAAGCCATGACGCAATCTAATGCCATCAAAAATTCACTTGACATGTGAATGCTATGTCAACTTTACAAGAAGAGAGCCGAACGCCTGTTAGAGTAAGCAGTTATGAATATTTATGTGGTATCAGTTATAAAATGTCACAGTTGTGTGTGTCTTTATGACAGCCCACCGGGAGGAACGGCTGGTCACAGGAACGCAATCCATTCTTGCGTGTAGTGTAAATGTGGATCTACACCTCAGGAAAGATTATTATAAATCTGTTACCCCTCAAAGCACAACCGAGCCTCTTCCTGGAAAATGGTCAATCTGGCTTTCATCTGCTGACGGATTTCTGTGAAAATCTGCACTGTTGGGGAAAAGCCGTTAAAGTGAATTGATGCAATTAGGTGTGTAGTCAGTGTGTAGAGCAGCAAAGTAGGGAACAGAGGGATGGGGAGATGAGAGGAAAATAGGAGAGTCAAAGATGTGCCGCATGATGTGGTGTGTGTGTGTTCATAATTACAGGTGTCATTACGAGGAGGAAATATGATTTCTCTGCGTTGTCTTTTTGTGTTCAACTTTAAGGTCCTGTAAAGGTGATAATGGGATGTGTTTGAACTATGTGATTGCAAGTATAAAATATTAATGGTGTGTGTGTGTGTGTGTGTGTGTGTGTGTGTGTGTGTGTGTGTGACATGACTACAAAGTCAATCATCAAACTGTGGCCTAGGGTGTCCTGGTGCCACGTGCACTTATGGACACCCTTATGTTCAAACATGGTGTTCGTGATAGACAGACCGTGACTAGGGCAGTGGTGGCATAGTGGTTAAGGCGATGGGTTACTGATCCAAAGGTCAGCGGTTCAATCCCCACTTTCACCACTGTCGAGCCCTTGAGCAAGGCCCTTAACCCTCAACTGCTCAGTTGTATAAAAGTGATAATTGTAAGTCACTCTGGACAAGAGCATCTGCCAAATTCTGTAAATGTGTGATGATGCGAAAGAACAGAGCTGTTTTATTGCCATCTTTTGTCCCTTTGTAAACTCTACTCGTTTACCCGCTTCATTTTTCAGTTTTTCAGTCTTTATATTATTTTTGTGACAACGGTGCTGCTGTTTCTCAGTTTCCCATCTGTGTGTATGTGTGTTTCTGTGTGTGTGTGTGTGTGTGTGTGCGCGGTTGAGTTTCCATGTCAGAGCAGTTAACTGCAGTAGGATGGATGAGATACTGATGCTCTCACACAAAAATGTACTTTCTCCATCTCTTCTTCTTTTCCTCTTCCTCCATCTCTTGCGCCCCTGTAGTGTAGATGTTTGACAAAGGGAAACGATTTTGACCTCCCATTGGGCCGAGTGTTCATTAAATATTTAAAGGGTCAGGAATGTTGTTCTGCCCCCCTACCCCCTAATATACTTTCACTTACATACACACATGCACACACACTTACACAAACACACTTACAGTATGTTTATCTTCACAGAGCCTGTGAAAACATACCATGTGAGCAAAATGGATCAGTGCAACTGAAGAAGGCTCTTTACACATATACTAAAAGTTTAGCTAACACACACTTATCATATATATACATGGGGCGATCCACAGTTTTATTTTTCCTTTGCTAACTCTGCAAAATCTGGATAATTCCCAAGATAAGGACAATACTGGATAATACCTCCCACCTGCATCACAACCTGCTGACCTGTCACAGGAGCACGTTCAGTGAGAGACTGATGCCTCCTAAATGCCCCACTGAACGGCACAGGAAATCATTCCTACCTGTGGCCATTAAACTGTACAACTCCTCCATATAGCAACAACTTTTGCTTTACACATACATTCTAATATTTATCATATTGATAATACTGTACATATTGATAGTTTTTATTCTGTTGATTAGTTTATATATGTATTTGTCATTTCTAATTACAAATATCTATATAATCCAAATAGACATTTTATCTTTATTATATAACTGGAATGGAGCAACTGTGTGCACACAATTTCCTCCAGGATCAGTAAAGTATTCTGATTCTGAAAATCCACCCTTTGGCCTTGTCTGTGCTTACCACACCTGCCATAGATAAATCCAAGCGGGTGGACTTAATGTTCAAAATTTGGTGGTGGGGGACAGATGGATGACATAACCAGTGTTAAAATACGATGACTTCAAAACTGGAATTTACATACACCGAGGATGACTGATTCTTGTCAACGTGGATTGTGACATGGAGGCTTCAGCTAAACACAACAGCATATCTCTTGTTTATCCTTTCTATTCTGCTCTGGGCCAGTTTCACAGTTTATTGCATTGTATGTTTTTACCCAACTGAGGCCCAAGTGAGGCCCAAGTGAGGCGCATTTAGGGCAGTGGTGGCCCGGTGGTAGGGTGCTGGATTTCTGATCCTAAGGTCGGGGTTCAAGCCCCACTATCAGCGAGTTGTCACTGCTGTCCCGCCCAGTGCAGCTAACTGGGTTATCAAATGCTGGCCATGTCTCTTGCTGTCTATGGTGAAAGGCATGTAAAAGAACCATTGCTGATTTTCGTCAAGAGTAGGCTGCATCAGCGTGTTTCTGCCCTGTGATGGCCTGGCGAGCTGTCCAGGGTATACTCTGCCCTCGCCCAGAGTGGGTGCTAGCCTCCTTGCGACCCTAATTAGGATTAAATGCTTCAGAAAATGAATGAAGGTGCAAGTCCTCTATTCCCTATTCACACTTACATGTAGAGGCAATTTGGAACAGACAATTAGCTTAATGTGCATGCCTGGAGGAAACCCACACAAGCATAAGGAATACTTGCATATTTTGCATACAAAAATGCACAATTTTTTTCTCTCACATTAAGTGCAACTGATCAGCTTTGTGTCCACAGATTGGAAATGGAGTATGCAGTGGATGATATACACCAAGGCCAGTGAAACAGCTAAGCTCTGGAAACAAACTTTATCTTGGCCAGTATACTATTGGCCTGAGTGGAAAATTGTGTATATTTATTTTGGGATGAACTCTTCTTTATAAAGTAGTGATCAACTGAAGGTTGAGTGAAGCAAAATTACTTCGCGTCCAGCCCAAAAGTATCCTAAATTGGAGTAGTGTAACACTAATCGATAAACCTGGTCTTATAGGATGTCTCAGGAGTTTCTCAGATTGTGTTCATTTTGTCTGTTAGCACTACACTAGTCTAGCATTACATCATGTCAGTAGCAGTTGAATAATTGGAATCCCTTTTAAAGTAGGCATGGTATTCATGTGTCTCTAAGAAACTTTTGTCTCTCTAAATTTTTTTGGCTGCTTTGTGTGTGTGTGTGTGTGTGTGTGTGTAGCTTTCCAGAAACACATTAAGCCTATTTAATCAGAGTACATTGTCAATGGGAATTGTTCAGAGAAAAACCCAAAGGGCCTGCATTATGAATAGAGTTTCTCAGCACCACTGGATAATTCGCCAACCAAACACACATTTTAACTGCTCACAGCTCAAAGCAATTAACCTCGCATTCTCACCAGGAGAAGACAAATTACTGTGACCACTACCATTATCCCCAACCCTATCCAGCTGGCTTTAAATTCTGATTAGTTCAAATGTTTAAAGTGTATTAAATTTTTTTTTCATATAGTGCTATGATATTTTGACAGCTTGAACATTACACTAGATTTTAACCTCGTAACTATTTTCACAACCAGTCACCAGAAAATCAGCCCTGCCTTGTTGTACTGTTGATGCTTTAGAGTGTTAAAGTGATCATAATGGAGTTACGCTAGTCTTGTTCATCACTGAGAATATCATGTTTACTTCCCTTCAGTGTGTTATTAAACCTGTTAATGTAACTACACTTAGACTAATAGAAACATGCTGTTACTAGAGGTAATTATATATCTACCTTTCTTATTTAATTTTTAAGAGTTTGTTACAATTATCATAAAATTTAAAAAGCTAAAACTATCAATCCATTGATCCATCCATCTATAAATTCACCTGACCATCCATTGATTCAACCATTTGTTCATCAATTCATCCATCTATCAATCTGTCCATTAAGCCATCATTAATCAACCTATCTATTAAATAATTTATCAAACAATCCATCTGCCAATCCATCCAGCCATCCATAGTTCATCCTTCTATGCATTCATCTTGTCACAAACCCATTTATCCCCAAACAATCCATCCATCCATCCATCCATGTGATTGGGTATCATAGAAGCATGTCAGGCTGCATAGCTTCAGGGCTACTTAGGTGACTGGCTTTTGTTGCAGTCTGTATGGAGTTTCTGTGCATGTTTTCTCAGTGTCCGTGTGGGTTTCTTCTCGGTCTGGTTTTCGTCCAACATCCCAAACACATGCCAGTACTTTGGCTTTTCAAAGTTGGCTCAGATATAAATGTGTATCTGTAACCTGGAGTGACATGGTGTTAACCTTGGATCAGTGTACGTGAGGAAGGACAAGTTTTAGATTCTCCAAAATAAAGCACTTACTAAAGAGAGATTAATAAATGAATGGATTGGTACAGGAGCTCAGATACACGTAATTAAATCTCTGTTGCCTCTTTGCTGCAGTCCATCACACATATCATGCACACACACACACACACACACACACACACACACACACACACACACACACACACACGCACACACACAGGAAGGAAAAGGGGAAACATTCTCTTAACAGTGGTGCAAGGTGACATTTCCTGACATCAGGAGTATGTGTACGTGTGTGAGTGAGAGACTGAATGTTTATGCACTTCTGCTGAAGGGTTTTTCAGTTTTCCTTAGTTAGCGGTGCTCTTGAGTCAGAGTTGGACTCTCCCATGGACAAGGATGATAATAACCATGCTGCATGGTGGTGTGAGGGCCTGCTGAGGGAGGGGGCATGTGCGTATGGGTGTGTGAGAGAGAGTTTGAAGAGTAAATAAGAAAAGGTGATGAGAAGAAGTGGAACCCTACTGAACCAGATTGGCAGACACACACCATGAAACGAACCGTGTGTGTGCGTGTGTGAACGTGTGTGTCTTTAGACTAACGACGGCCATGAGTAGTTGAATAAAGGAACCCTTGTTATGAAACCACATAATCGAATAACTAAGTGGCACTTATTCACAATTCTTTTTCAGCATGGAATGGTGTGAACAAATGTCATGCCTGTGTTGCTTGTCTACCTCTGAGGGCGAAATATTGAGATGAAACAAGCTTGTTGACCTGCTGTTGCTGCAAGCAACCCAAGTGACGTGTGCCAATACATTAATCTTAGTGAAAACTGAGAGAATGTTGCATGCAAACTTTGCCAGACGACACTTGAACTCAGGCTGGTTTCCCTGCTGCTCGCGCTATTTTTATATAGATGATGATCTGACTGCAGATCATGGCTGCTTAAATCAAATTTACACGGCTTCTGAGCAGACATGAGTTTCTACCGATATGCCAGATGATGCTTCTGATGAAAACATGCTTTCTGATGACATTTAATTATAAATAAATTTAATTACAAATTTTCAAGATTACTTATACACTGTTACACACTGCATCCTGGGACAAGTGTTCGGCTTATCAGCCATTCGTACCAACACACTGCACAGGAGTTCATGCTAATTGCAAAGTCTGCTCCATCCTGATCCCGCACACATGCGCGCGCACACACACACACACACACACACACACACACACACACACACACACACACACACACACATTTATTTTGTCTTAGTAAACACTAAGATATCACATAATTAAATGTAAGGGACAAACACTCCACAGTTCAAGTATATCTTCACCTTCCTAATTTAGACATAAAATATACTGTATAATGCAGAGCCTGTAACTTCTACCCCCATTAACCTTTAAACAGGACCCCCCCACACACACACAAATAAATATAATAGTCAAAGACTGCTCTTTAGTGAAGACATTTGGATAAAGCATATAAAAATTAAGTTCTATGGCCCCATGCATTTCATGAGAAATGAAAAAATGTAAGTTGAATACAATAGTTTGTAAATTTCTTCATGCTGCATACGTATGACCCCTATTACTCAGAAATTATACTGAGGCAATTTTCAACAGTTAAGAAAAAAATACAGATATATGTAAATATGCAAGCATGTGGGTTATCAGGTTCATGCATGGGGCCACACAGTTGCACTAGTGCAGTAGCATAGTAGTCCAAAGACATGGACAGGCTAATTGGCTGTTCAAAATTGCCCCTAGGTATGAGTGTGACTGTGAGTGTGTGTGTGTTTAGCCCTGGAGAACTGTTCAGGATGTACCCCGGCTTCACCCAGTGTCGGCTGAGATACACTCCAGTCTCCCTGCGACCCTAGTAGGATTAATCGGCTCGGTAAATGAGTGAGTGAGTGAGTGAATGAGTGAGTGAGTGAAAGAGTGAGTGGTGGCGTAGTGGTTAGCATGTCCGCCTCACAGCAAGAAGGTCCTAGATTTGACTCCGGACTTGGCAGGGGCATTCCTGGGTGCAGTTCGCATGCTCTCCGTGTGCATGTTTAGGTTTCCTTCTGGTATTCTGATTTATTCGCACAGTCCAAACATTTCTCTAATTTGTCTGCTCCAAAATGCCCTCAGGATGTACCTTGCTTTTGCTCAGAGTTGGCTGAGGTAGGCTTTTCAAAAAGTTTGGTTAGCAACAACAGAAAAGCTGCAATAAACGAGTGAAAAATCAACGCAGCCACTACTCACAGAGTGAAGACTGTTCCTGTGAAACCTGTGTACTCTTGTACTAGAGACGATACTCCATTATAACATCCCTCCATCACTGTGGCTTTTATTTTCTCTCTTAAGAACATTTTGGTGTTTTCAAGCTAATACACAGTAAAGCCTACAGCCATACAAGCCATTTCCAGCACAGCCTTTTATTGTCCTTGCTCCTCTGGAGAAAACACAACTGCAAATAAAAATAGGAACATTTCAACATTAAGAGTTTCAGAGAAGAAAATGATATTTTCCCAATTACTACACAAAGTTTCAAAGTTTCATCCAGTGTGTTTACGTGTGTGTGAGATTGTCTGTGTGTCTGTATGTGCGTGTGTTGTGCATGTGTGATGGATGATTGGAGACAAACAGACAAGAGCAACATATGGTGAAAGCGACTGTGCGAGGATGATTTCTGACAGATTGTGTTTATGTGACGTGTCAGTTTGATGATGTTTAATGTGTTTTAGTCATGTTTTTAAAATCTTACATTATATCACCTGGTTGAGCTTCTGTGGATGCAGTTTGGTAAAGCATTGTTTATTTTGAGTCAAGGTTATGACCTTGAGCTATGGTGTTTGTGTGTGAGTGTATTCTGCTATATAAGTATTGGTGTGATGCCAAGCACATCAGGGTTCGTGGAAAATTTTGCCCAGGCCTGGCTATTATTAAACAGTATTATGACCGACTAATGACCTACAGGTGAAATCTCTCTCTCTCTCTCTCTCTCTCTCTCTCTCTCTCTCACACACACATACACACTGTTTCTCTCTGTCTCGCTCTCTCTAGCTCTCTCTTATTCTCTCTTTCACACACACACACACACACACACACACACACACACACACACACACACACACACACACACACACACAC
>JAQMYF010000007.1:21198293-21212461 GCA_030014195.1 Neosilurus mollespiculum
GAGAGAGAGAGCGAGCGAAAGAGAGAGAGAGAGAGAGAGAGAGAGAGAGAGAGAGAGAAGGAGAGCATTTCCTTTAGCCTAGACTAAGTTATCCTAAAGCCTGATTTGGTTAGCAAGGATTAGTCAATTTCTTAGGCTAATCGTATTAGCATTCTTCACATGACATTCCTTCAGCCCTGAATTTACATGACCAAACTAATTTTTCTCTGTGCCAGTTATTGAGAGAAAGAGAGAGAGAGAGAGAGAGAGAGAGAGAGAGAACTTGAAGGGTAAACAAAAAAATGAAGGACACAGTAGAAAGCTGTTCCTCTGCATTCTGAGTGAGAGCCCTGGCAGGAGAAGAGGAGGAGTGAAGAGAGGACAGACTGACAGAGAAAACAAAGTAAGATGGATAGAGAGGTGCAATGAGAAACAACACTGGTGGAGGAAAGAGGAGACGAGTATTAATTCTATTTGTCTCAGTCGCTGTATCATGGCTTTGATGGTTCAACACGAGCTTGAACATGTTAGTTATGTGGCATGGATCACGTTTTCTGAGTGCTACCTATTAATCAGAATACTGATGAGTTACTATTACAATTAAATTATGTATGTATCTAGCATAACAATCGTCAAATCATTCATGTATACACCTAAATCACCAATGTCAAGCTCAATTAAATTTCTATTCCATCAAAAGAGGTGGATAATCTGTTTAATTATCGATTAAGTAAAGAATAATCACCATGGAAACTGAAATCTGATTACTTTCACAATTGGGTTCTTGGCATGTATTCCCCAGCATGTTGCATTATTCATATGCAGTAACGGCTTTATTCCATTCAGGATCTGAAGCCTATCCCAAGAACACTGGGTGTCAGGCAGAATACACCCTGAAAGGGATGCAAGTTCATTTAAGGATGCACACACACACACACACACACACACACACACACAACAGTTCACCTCCTGGCATTTTGTTGGATAGTGGGAGGAAATCAGAGAACCTAGAGGAAACTCACATTAACACTTAGGACAACATGTACAGAAACTCACACAGAAGTTTGCAACAATGATTTGGAAGAGCTACCTGCTGATCTCTGACCATGATCTCTGTAAACAATCAAATAATAGACAAAACGTTTTACAATAAATAAGTTCTATGATGTTCTAGCATCCTATTTTGAGTGAAATCTTCTGCCATAAGCCCAGTCTTCACATTACTGAAAGATAGACTTTCTGTCTTTTAACTCAAGCTTACAAACACCCACAGTTGACTTACTCCACTGTGATTGACAGCTAGGGGACATAACGCCATGTCTGCCACCCAGTTTTTCCTCTCTTGTACTCTTGACCGTGGGTCACGTTGGCCTTCTCAGAATTCAAAGTTGCAGATTATGGAAGGTGACACTCCTTTTGCTGTCTTTTAACAAAAATATTTTAAGTATTTTGTTCTGACTGGCAATATAAGACTTCTTAAGGGAGCAATGAAGGCGCCTGACATATAAACACATCTTTTATTGTACTAACTTTGACACTGAATTCAAAGCTGCCTTAAAACTGGAATAACGGGATAAGATCCTTCTGTTGGCTTTTCATCTTGAGCTTGGTAAGGTAGCTGGGGATCTTTCTCCCAAGCAGCACTAGATGATGAAGGTGCTGTGAGAGCTGAAATGACAGATTAAGCCCCTGACAGGGAAAAACAAATAATGTGTTAGCTAATGTAATACTATGAGTTTAAATCCCAATACTTCCACAGAGCCACTGTTAAGTGCTTGAGCTTTGTGCTTGGTTGCTGTTCTGCCTCTCTTGTCGCTTTCATTAAAAGTACCAGGGTGTCAGAGTCATATCTCTGCTGATTTAACATTCAACTCCAGTCTAACTCCGAACCTGACCCTGTTGCCTTCAGAAAGGCAGGAGTGCACGAGTTGGGGTGGGGGGAGGACAGAGAGAGAGAGAGAGAGAGAGAGAGAGAGAGAGAGAATGGAGAGCTGGACAGATGTCTGTCTTGATGATTGATGATGTCAGCACGAAGTTTAGTGTAAGGAGTAAATGACAGCAGTATTATTTCCACTGACAGAATCATTCAAAGAGAGAGTGAAATAGAAAGTGAGATCGAGATACAGATAAAGAGTGACATACTGTCCAGATATCACAGTCGAGAATAATAAACAAATAACAGATCCCTTGAAACTCAGCTAAGGTACTGAGTGCCAAAATTAAACACTGAAAGTCATTAATCAGTTTTTTATTTGTAGTATGACAAATTTTAATAGTAAAAAGGCTTTGTTGGCAAACACTTATTATAATTTATATCTGTTTAGGTCAAATATGTGGTTTAGTAATGGTTGATCTTTGATAAGCTTTAAATCAAAATCTGGCAACCCGGGTTGTCTTTGATTTTACTTGAATTGAACAAATCCGACACTCTAAATGTCATGTCATGTCATTTTCTGAACCGCTTAATCCTAATTAGGGTTGCGGGGAGGCTGGCGCCCATCTCAGCCGACTCTGGGCAAGGGCAGAGTACACCCCGGACAGCTCGCCAGGCCATCGCAGGACACTCTAAATGGAACCTTTTTAATATTAACATTTTCCCAACAGTTATAAAAGCTTTTATTGATCAAAAATAAAAATTACATATAGTTGAAACTGATATTTTGTGTATGTTATTAAATGTACAGCATTTAATCAGGATAAATTCAATTGAGTATGTGAAGCCTTATAAGCCGAAGTAATACTTTCCACATTTCCGTGTCCTGACATGAGAATCTTCCTTTCCTAACTTTTAATAGCATTTTAACTTAAATATAACAATAACTTTCAGGAGAGTCTTCTTTACAGAGGACTTTGTAGTTCCAATATTGTCAGGAAAATAATAAAAAAAAAATCAAAACTAACTCAAGAGAGAGATAAAAGATGCTATTGAGGTAATAACTGTTAGAAGGTAAATAATGAAATGGATCAACAGTAATGGTAATTTTAAGCAGTTGACAGCAAATTGATATTCGGCTATGGAAAACGATAATCTTAGCCAAATTGTAGCTCTAATTCTGCTATGGTGCTCATCATTGTTTCAGGTGATCATTTTCAAATCCCAGGGTCAAAAACCCTGTTTTTATTTATTTTAAAGATGGTGAACATGTAGTGCATTTAGCTTACAATATTACACCTCATTTCTTGAATTGAGTTTTGTTACACTGGTACCAGGAACTGGCAGACCCAAATGCAGGACAGACACAACAAGATAGGGTTGCAACAGGGATCCTTTATTTTAGGAATCAGGGAAACTTGGTACATGAACCGTATATGAACGGTCGGCTGGATCGTGGTGCGAACTGTGAGCTGCGCTTTCTCTATGACGGCACAAGACGATCTGGCAACGGGACAGGGGGAGACGCGGAGCTTTATCCTGGGGCAGTGATGGGGAACAGGTGGGGATGATTAGGGCGGAGCCTGCAATCACCGCCCATGCAGGAGGAAGTCAGGTAATCTGAAAGGGGAAAGAGCCAGAACAGATCATGAGACAGGCATGACTTTAATACCTCTGACGGGATCTCACAAGTTTCAATTTGTATCGATAAAAATCACACTGGTTTGCATTGTTAATTATAAAAAAAATATTAAATAATTTTTTTTTAGTCATCTTTTTTTAATTTTAATTTTGTTCTGAGTTTCAGAGAATCTAATTAAATCTAATTTTGGATGCAGGATGAATCATGAATGTATTGTTACACCCACCCCTCTTAGAATGTAATGTAATATCACACCACGCTGTCACTGATTATTTACCTGTAATAGCTCTGCTTTGTTTCATTACTTACATAACAATGTACAGCATTCATTACACACATCAAAACATCAGGTAAGAAGCACAGTAAAGCTGCAGTTCTTATTTCCATTGTGGCCCTTATTTCAATAAATGAAAATTGATTTTAATAAATATAAAATAAATTTCCTGTTTGAATCTCTCTTTCTCTCTCTCTCTCTCTCTCTCTCTCTCTCTCTCTCTCTCACAAACACACACACGTAGGCACAAAGGATGGTGTTTTTGATTAATATTGGTTTGTAATATTATTGCAGCTGACAGAAATTTTAATTGCTTTGAGCCCTTCACTTCTGTCTATTGTCACGCTGGTGTGGCAGCTCCTTCTTTGATACAGAATAAAATGTGAATCCAGCAACAATCTCGGAGAAGAAAACACAGTGTCTCATCCATCTCTGACTACATTTCTCTCATTCTATCTTTTTCTTATTGACATCCTCTCTCCATCTGTCCTTCCCTCTCTCTGACTCTCTCTGTTTTTTTTATTCCTGAAGCGGACAGATGGTTTTTTGATGTCTGACAGCAATTTCAGTCATGCAGCTCAATGCTTACGCAGGACATGCTGAAACAGAAAGGCTCAGTTCCATGCTGGATGGCTCCCAAGGTCCAAGATATGAACTTATCGATGATTTACAGTACAGTCTCTATGATACTTTTTATGCTTGACTTAGATGTGGGTTTTTACACGTAACACTCCCAGCATACAAAAACAAATAAAACAAAACCAGAAAAATCTGATATGTCTTTTATATGAATACTGTACCTACACACTTCCCAGTGTACTTTTGTACAGAGTATGTAGAAAAGTAAAAAGTGTACATAGGAAAAAGTGGTCTTACTCCAAATGAACGTATAAAATAAATAATAAATCTATTCTTTGTTATTTTGTCGAATGTTTGACAACTGTGAGGATATAAAAAACATGAGTGCCTTCATAGGTTGCATCAGATTAGGATAGTCACACACTCTAAATGCACTCCATGAAAATATTAGCCTTGATCTCACCATGTAATCTCCATGGCATTGTTGCTCCAGTTGGTCAGGTCGAGGCTCAGCAACATTAATGTGGCAATAAAATGAAGTCAGTTGATGACCTGAAGGTACTGAATGAGCAGGTTATCACATCAATGGACTTTTTTCCCCCTGATGGTACCGATATAAAATGGGGTCTCAAATAATGAAAGAGTGGTTCAGGGAACATGAGGAATCATTTTCATATATGTATTGGCACCACAAAGTCCCGAACTTAACCCTGTTGAAAGTTTTCGGGATGTGCTGGAGAAGACTTTATGGAGTGGTTCAGTTTTTCCCATCATCAATTCAAGAAGTCAGTGAAAAATGAACCCAACACTGGATGGAAATAAATGTTATGTTGCTGAAGTTTGTTGAAACAATGGCATGACGATTATGTGCTGTAAGCAAGGATAAAAGTGGAACAGCAACAAATTTGTGTGTGTCTTTTTTTTTTGGCTGGGCAGTGTATTTCTGTTATTTATATAGCACTTTTAGCAACAGAGTGTGTCTGGTATCTGGTTTGGCAAATGGGTAAGAGAGTGAGTGGAAGTTTGGATGTCTAAAGAACAAATATAGGTGATAATGGCAGGAAGAAAGGAAAAAAATCCCTATGACTTTTACAGTATACAGGTATAGATGCACAAAACTGTGTTGAAAGAATGAGTATTTTGTACTATATAAATTATGGTTTCTATCCTTTTCCCTATATAACAGTACTGGCTGACCACAGTACTGTATTCTCTTTACTGTATCTACAGTATATAGGTTAGGCTAGTGAAGCGAGAGTGAGTCCTGGCCATATACTGCTTCTGGAAAGTGCAAATATATATGGAAAGAGCGAGTGACAACAGCAGGAAGTACATATAGTGCTTTAGGACGAATCAGGAGGGTCCAGAAGGGCAGGCATTGTAGATCAAAATTAATGAAAAGTTCAGTAAAACACTGTGGGGCGATGGCACTTAGTCCTTATATATGATATTTTATTGGAAGCTAGTATAGTGTGGATGAAGCCTAATTTTCTGTACCACCAAGCTTGAGTCACACTTACATACATATAAGAGTATCTACAGTACAGTAGCTTTATTTTAAAGCTACTGAAAAAAAGTTTTTGAAAGCTACTGATTTTTTTTTTTGTAAAGTTACTTAAAAAACAGTTTTTCCCCCATAATTAAAACAATGACACTTATCTGTTTTTGAACTCAAACTCTTCATAAAAATGTGTGAAAGATTTTTAGATGAGAAATGTGGGCAATTAGTGCCTAAAACTGCATCACTGTATCTTTATGTTCTCTCTCTGTATGACCTAGATGGTGCATAAACATTCTTATTTTGTTCTTATACTTATTGTTTCACCTACAAACCTACGAGCAGTTTATGATCATGTTACCTTTGGCTTTTTTGGTTGCTGTGAACTTTAGAATACACAATTACACCCCGAAAAAAAAAAAAAATGTCACTGTTAGATATACAGCATTCAACAGCATGAATTTTATATATATATATATATGTGCTGTGATGTTGAGACGCTGTAAAAAACCCCAGGCATAGCTTGAACACAAACACACTGACGACAGACAAGCCCTGTAGGGTTTTATATTTAATTTTTAAGTAGGGAAAGGGGAAGTTGTCAGTGCTCTTTTGGAGATCTTGGGGTGCTTTTATGTACTTTTTGGATTATTCAGACAGATGATCAGCATTATGCCAGAGGACAGGCCTCTTCTGCAGTCTAAAGAGAGATTGAGTGGGATTAGGGTGCTATGTAGAGAACAGCTGGTGTTTTCTTCTATGACTGTTCTTTCTAAATTTTCCTGCCAATCAAGGAGGCTTGATGCAATCAGCTTCCTCCAGCTGCACACTCTTAAACTTGCTCCGCCCTGACAGCATGTGCACTTGTTGTGTGAATGTGTTGTATGTAATTTGGTCTCAGCCTTGGGTATCCTGTAGCATGCTTGTGTAGTGGTTGGAGCTTTTGTTTCACAGCAAGAAGGTCCTGGGGTTTAAGCCACATTGCTGATGGGGTCATTTCTGTGTGGAGTTTGTATGTTCTACCTGTGCTTGTGTGGGTTTTTCTCTGAGTGCTCTGGTTTAATCCCACAGTCCAAAGACATGCACATTAGACTAATCGGCTATTCCAAATTACCCCTAGTGTGAATAGATGTTTTTCCGAGAGAACAAGTTCTGCAGGGGAATTGCAACTCTCTGAGGTATAAACAAACATTGCAACAGAGACAATGAAAGTGGCCCAGTGCATCATGGGGAATGGAAAGTGAGTGAGTGAGTTAAGTACCCTGTTTATAGACAGTGAAAAGGCAAAAGGGTCATTCGAGGTCATAGTTTATTAACAAGGCTAAGAACTTGTGCAAATAGAGAACTGGCAAGACTTTACAATGAAGTATTAAAACCTGTAAGCTTATGTATGTGAAATCGGGATGTAAACAGCAAATTGTTCAGGGTTGAACTTAGGAGAGTGTAATGTACATTGATGGGGAGATGTAATGTCCTGATCTAGAATTATACAATGTTCATCAAATGATGTCCTTCTACATTTCTACATTTGTGGTTGTAGCCATATAAGGAAAACTAATTGTCCCATATTTGATCTACTTTATCAGATATGATTTAAGATCCCTAATCTTCCTGTAATTAAATCGCTGGTGTGCATTGTTAGGGTGATGATCTCAAAGTAGGAGCGGACAAAATTCAGTTTGTGTGCTTGTGAACCAGCTATGGTTAGAGTTGATTTCAAGGAGACTCTCAGAAGAGTAAAACCAAAACTAAAATAGAAAAAGGTTTCAGTCTGTCACAGAATATGTTAAGGTATAATTGAAGGAAAATTTTTTGATTATTATTATTATTATTATTATTATTATTATTAGTAGTAGTAGTAGTAGTAGTAGTAATATTTATTAATTTATTTATACATTTGCTAATGTATAGTATATTTGACGTTTACTAATGTATAGTATATTTGACGTTTGAATCCTGTAGCTAGTGAGCCATTCTTGGCTAGTGCTTTTAGCAAAGGATTATGGGTAGAAATAGCAATGCTCAACTCATCAGTTATTAACTGATCAACATTGAGGTCATGCTTTTTGAAAACATCAACAGCTATACTGTTTGTTACTGGCACAACAGCAGAGGTGAAAATAAAGTGCAAGTCTTCCAGTCACACATCAATTGCTGAGCTTGGGACATGTGAGTTAATCTCCAACTTTAGAAGAACAGATGCAAATTTATTAATAATTGTATTGAGATTCTCATTTTTTGTCTGCTTCAATTATTTGATAAGAATCTAAATCAGAACCCGTTTCTGCATCATCAGGGCAAAGTTCTTCAGGTGAATTATCCTTTACATTACTGTTTGTCACTACTCCATCTTTTAAGTCGCTCACTGTAGAAGTGCCATGCTTCCTGTTTTTATGAGATTTGAAAGAAGCATATATATTAGATTGATAAGAACAATTCTAGTACATACACGTGACAGTCTCAAAGTCCTTTAAGTGGTTGTAAATATGGGCAAAGTATTCTTTATTAGATGGAATGGCACTTCCTGGACACAAAAAGCATGTGTATATTTCTACCTCAGCACTTTTTGGTGAAACATGATTTACCTAAGTGAGTCTTCAGGGCATTTCAAGTTTTGAATGAGCATGGGCATGCAACATATGTGCATGGATATGGGTGTCTCTGGCCAAAATGGCCGTGTGCTAACTTGTAGTGCTTCAGAAGCTCGTACCTTTTAGGTACAGTTGCCGAACACTCTTTGCATCTCCACATAACCTAGAGAAATAGAGAATAACGTAATAAATACATATTACAATCTGATTTAAAACGTTAAAAACAAATCCAATACATCTTCTGTATCAGACAATGCAACCTTGTGGGGTTTTTTGCCATGTAAACACAATTAATGTGTATATATGATTAAAATGGTATATTTTAGTCATTTTATAACAGTTAATTACTATCATGCAAAAATATCATGCATAATAAACACAAATTGAAAGCAGTAAAATCAGCACTGGAGTGGGTTTTTTTTTTTTTTTTTTTGTTGTTCCTAGCCAGAAAAATACGAATTCAATTCAATGAAAAAGTCAGTCCTCATTCCGGCAAAACATTACCGCTTTTGTACACAAACTCAAACTTATCACAAAATCAAAGTTCTTTCAGCTGCTTACTTACCAGAACACGTAGAAAAAACTTAGCGGAGAACTTCCCAGACCACGTGTTCAGATGTGGCGACCTCTCTCCTCGTGCCGAGTGTTGCTGCGCAGTGTGCATGTGTCAGATCGACGGAAACGGACAAACTTCATATGTTTAAATGACTGTATTGAGTAAATGTTATTAAACAATATTGAGTTTTGCCAAGACTTAATTTTTTATTTACATGTAATGTAACTCTCATGTTTTTATGACTAAAAGTGAATTTATTTAATATTTTCAACATAAATACATTACATAAGATATCCTACATCAATTTTCCATTTCTTTGAGTGCATCACAGGGCAACACACACACACAACCATTGACACTCATGCCTAGGGAAAATTTGAAACAGCCAATTAGCCTAATGTACATGTTTTTGGACTGTGGGAGGGAACTAGAGTACCCAGAGGAAGCCCATTCAGGCACAGGGAGAACATGCAAAGCCCATACAGAAACAAAGAAATTTTATTATTGTTGTTGTTTTTGTTGTTATTATTGTTTTTGTAATGCTTAATCATTTAAAAATCCTTTATGAATATTTTTTGAAGCATTGTTGATCCTGAATCCCAGGTTCAACCACCGGTCAGATCCTCCTCTCCAGTACTTCTGAATAGACTTTCCTGGTATGCTCAGGGGTGTGATTCCGCAATAGTTGGAACACACCCTCCAGTCCCCTTTTTTAAAAAGGGGAACTACCACCCCAGTTTGCCAATCCAGATATACGGCCCCCGATGACCACGTGATGTTACAGAGATGTGTCAACCAAGACAGTCCTACAACATCCAGAACCCTGAGGTATTCAGGGTGGATCTCGTCCACTCCCAAAGCCACCGAGGATCTTTTTAACTACCTCAGCAACCTCCATGCCAGTGATGGGCAGACCCCCTCCCAAACCCCCAGGCTCTTCCTCTTCCACAGAGGGCATGCTGGTGAGAATAAGGAGGTCCTCGAAGTATTCTTTCTTCCTCCTGACAACATCCCCAGTTGAAGTGAGCAACTCCCCACTTTCACTCTAATCAGTATTTGTGGATTACTGGTTCCCCCTCCTGAGGCATCGGATGATGGTCCAGAACCTTTTCGAGTCCAACAGATCTTTTTTCATCAGTCATTTTCCAGTCTTACCGAACTCATCCCACACCTGAGATTTTGCATTGGAGACAGCCCGGGCTGCAGCACGTTTTGCCTGTCAGTACCTGTCCGCTGCCTCAGGAGTCCTCCAGGCCAATAGGACCTGATAGGCCTCCTTCTTCAGCTTGACAGCTCCCCTCACCTCAGGTGTCCACCACCTGGTTCGGGAGTTTCCTCTACGACAGGCACCGATGATCTTCCAAGGCAGGTCACATAGCTCCGAGCTGCCGTCTCAGTAATGGAGACATGAAACATAGCCCATTCGGACTCTGTGTCCATTGGTCTGGCAACCATGTGGTTGTAGCTCTGCCGGAGGTGGGAGTTGAAGGCCCTTCTGACACGAGACTCTGCCAAACCTTCCCAGGAGACCCTGACTACACTCTTGGCCCTCCCATGTCTGAAGGGAAGCCTCCCCCGCCATCGGAGTCAGCTCACCACCAGGTGGTGTTCATGTGACAGCTCAGCTCCTCTCTTCACCCGAGTGTCCAGAACATGCAGCTGCAAGTCCGATGACACGACTACAAAGTCGATCATTGAACTGCAGCCGAAGGTGCTCTGGTGCCAAGTGCATGACATGGTGTTCGTAATGGACAAACCGTGACAAGCACAGAAATTCAACAACAAAACACCATTCGGGTTCAGATTGGAGAGGCCGTACCCACCAATCACACCCTTCCAGGTCACACTGTCATTGCCCTCATGGGCACTGAAGTCTCACAGGACAAGACTGGAGTCCCCAGGTGAAGCGCCCTCTAGCACACCCCCTAGGGACTCCAAAAAGGGTGGGTACTCTTAACTGTCATTTGGTGCATACGTGCAAACAACAGTCAGGACCCATCCCCCCACCTGGAGGCAGAGGGAGGCTACCCTTTCGCCAACTGGTTAGACCCCCAGTATGTGGGCACCAAGATGGGGGGCAACAAGGATGCCCAGACTGGCTCGCTGCCTCTTCCCATGAGCAACTCCAGAATGGAACAAGGTCCTGCCCCTCTCAAGATGGGTGGTTCCAGAGCCCAAGCTATGGGTTGAGGTGAGCCCGACTATATCTAGTCAGTATCTTCCAACCTCGCGCACCAGCTCAGGCTCCTTCCACTCCAGAGAGGTGACATTCCATGTCACAAAAGCCAGAGTCGTTAGCCGAGGATCGGTTCGGCAAAACCCATGCCTTCGGCTGCCACCCGGCTCACACTGCACCCGACTTGCCTTCGAGCCCCTCCCCTAACAAAACTGTCATTCCAACAAGTACATTGAGGTAAAGTATGGCTAATAAACAAAAACATTGAAAATACCAATTTTTCTGAAAAATTGAAAGGTGTCGCAATTTAAAAAAAAAAATTGCATAGGATGAATGAACTTCAATCCATATGGAATGGTTTCGCGAGTGAAGAAATTAAAAAATATGTGAACACTATGCCTGAAAGGTTAAATGCTGGAATCAAAGTAAAGGGAGGCCACACTAAATATTGACTTTTTAAAACTTTTTTAATAACTATTTGTTATTTTTGTTATTACTATATATTGTTGTTTGTTTACTTATTCTCATCAATATGATCCAATATTACATGAAATAAATACTTGAATAGTACTTGGTTTCTGATTTATCTTAATTTTGTGTAAGTGTATTGTATTTTTTAATTTCTTCAAGTTCATTCATGCTATGCAAAAGTCAAAATAATAGTAATAAAATTTGCAATACCTTTTAATTTTTCTGAAAAAAATTGGTATTTTCAGTGTTTTTTGTTTGTTAGCCATACATTTACCTCAATATACTTGTCGGAATGATTTTTTTGGCTTCTCATTGCCTACACTAGCATTGTTCAATACATTTTCACCAAAAAAAGTATAGAGAAGTAATTTTTTTACTTCTTGTTATTAGGAGCCCTTTTAGACAAAAGTGCTGGTGTATAATCTTCACTGCACACCACTGTATGTTGTTGTTTTTTCCCCCATATATTTTTATGTATATGGCCTCACAGCTGTTGGCTTATGTTGCTGTCCATGGTGCTGAACTGGTGCTAGACACAATAAAGGAAGAATAACTGCACCATCATGGGAGCAGTGGTGGCCCAGTGGTAGGGTGCTGGATTACTGATCGGGTCGGGCGTTTAAGCTCCACTATCAACGGGTTGTCATTGATGTCCCCCCAATGCAGCTGACTGTGTTATCAAAGGCCGGCCACTGTCTGTGTGAAGTATGTAAAAGAACTATTGCTGATTTTCGTCAGGAGTAGGCCTGGTGGGCTGGTGAGCTGTCCAGGGTGTACCTCGCCCAGAAATGGGCGGCAGCCCCCCCCACAGCCCTAATTAGGATTAAGCAGTTCAGAAAATGAACAATGATGAAAATGAAATGATAACTGCACCATCATCATCTCTTGTCTAAATTGTAAATTGTAGCTTATAAAATAATAGCTCAAAAGTACATGTATTATGAGTCTCATTATTATGCAGTAACTTTGTTTAGTTAATCTGTATTGTTTCCAGAGAATCAACTACACAATCTGATATAATAAAACCTGTTGTGTATATTACAAAAGAAAAATCTGGTACATTAAGAAAATAATTTTTTTTTTAATGCTTAGTCATTAAAATTGCTATGATCTATTTATAAGCTGGGTGGCATGGTGGGGTGGTGGTTAGCACAACCACCTCACAGCAAGAAGGTCCTGAGTTTTAGTTCTGGGCTCGGCGAAGATGTTTGCATGTTTTCCCCATACATGCATGGGTTTCCTCCAGGTGGTTCAGTTTCCTCTCAGAGTTCAAAGACATGCAGGTTAGGTTAATTGGCTGTTACCAAATTGCCCTATTTTGAATAAACGGTTGGCAGTGTAAACAATTCTCATTACACTGGCATTAAATAGAACGTTAACATTTATAAAAATCCCAAACACATTAAAATGACACAATAGAAAGTGGCAGATGTTAAGACGAACTGCTTGACCTGAAAAATACCAAAGCGTGTATTAAGAGAAAACAGTTTGCTGCTCTTGAACTGTTGTGTGTTTCCAGGTGATGTTCAAGAAGGACTGATAAAGAGTTTTATAGGATTTAAAAGGATTTGGCAGGATTTGACTCATCAAATGCTCATGTGCGAAGTAGTGTTGGATTAAGATTGACACTCTTGGAGTGGCTCCTTTGTAGGTTCCTTCTGGGAAAGTTGCTATAGTTACCTGCTGCCCTGAATATCAACAATGTACCCTCGTAATTAACTTTGATGACTGGAGCAGAGCTCAATCTGTGCATTTGTCCCTAGAGTCTTCATTAAAAAACAACTGCTTTTAGGGGCGGAGACAAAAAGTTTCTTTCCTTTATTTTTATATTAATTATTTTTACACTTCAGTATTAAGGGTGGTCCTTACCTTATGGTGTGATTGATTCAGCTCCTGCTTTACTCCAACACACGTCTTATAAGGTAATTCCCAGTGACAAAAGTGATATGTAGGCCAAAGCAGCAGGAATGTATAAGGTGCAGAATTAAGACACTTTTTTTTAAAGATGACATTTAATTTGCAATTCATAATATTTGCTAAGTTATCTGACCTGGGAATTCTATTACCAAAAACTTCATTAAAGTGAGTCAACATTTCAGTATTACATCAAGTGAAAGGTGATGAAGACATTGTAACTGTTCAGCAGTATGTTTGTGAGTCGCTTACACCTGGCATTCATAAGGGGTGAAAAAAAAAATCCTTTTTGAAAATAGAAAGGCAGTTACTACGCCATGTGTTAAGGGATGTATTACCAACTTCTCAGACACTCGGCTACTTGAAATACATGATCATGTGATATGGTTCCTGAGAGGCGTAATGTTAAGTTTGAGTTTCAGCAAAGCTGCACTCATATATGGCCACAACACCAGTCGTGCATAATTAGGCATTTTCTCTGGCTGTCAATCGGAATGAAACTAGCCAACTGTGGGTATCAGTGAATTAATGTACTCATAGGTGTTTAAAAATGTATTTTTTGCCACAAAAAAAGGTAACAGAACACCACTACTTTTATGAAGTTGAGATGTAACT
>JAQMYF010000007.1:21260615-21276594 GCA_030014195.1 Neosilurus mollespiculum
TTTCACTACATATTGTACTGTGTATAATTTGTATGTGATGAATAAATTTGAATTTGAATTTGAATTTGAATTTGATTATGAGGTCACATCCACTCCACATACTATATGTCACATCCACAGGCTACTTCTGCAGCTCTCTCGACTCACTACATTTCACAGCAACCCTTGCACCACTCCTAACCAATGTGTTCCTGTGTATGACCTCTGTTAGCCTTGGCACCTCTGAGTTTGAATAATCTTTGAGGTGCTGGCTGTCTGATCGTTTGATCTCTGCCTGTCCCAGGTTTATGAACTTGAACTGTGTTTTGGAATTGTCAGCCTGGTTTGCATCATTAAACCCTTTTATCAACAGATGCATCCAGACCATCTCCAGCCTTAGTCACTACGTGACACTGTACATGTTGCTATTGGAAAAGCATTCACATATTGGTGTAGCTTTGAATTAACCAATTGACTCTGATTTTCAAAAAAATATATCTATTAAAAATCTACAGCTGTCAGCTTCAATTGCTGATAGTGATTTGCTGTATGAACTGAGGGCATCAATAATATATGGCAGGGCAAATTAAAGTACTTAGATTTCGTTTAGAAGTGGCTTCATCAAGAATCAAGAGAGCTTCTCTAAGTTGCTGGGTTATTGATAAAATGGCATGACAGCTTCACAGTTCTCAGTGATGTTTAAACTTACTATGATAAACCTGTGGAAGAGGAAAACTTGCTCTTATCTTTACAAGGTCATCTGTTAACATCCCTCATGCTTTACTAAAGAAATAAATTACTCCAAATGGTACCCGGAATCTAAAAGTTCGAATGCACCTGACCTTCCTTTAATATCTGGAATTTGACCGTTACATTAAATTTTTGTCATTATTATTCTGCGGCTATAAAGAACTCTGCTCTGATATTTTTTTCCTCTTATGAATGAAAGTTTGCCTAGGTTTATTTTGTATTGTGTTAGCATTCCTTTAAACTCACTCACAATTCTTGCAGTGTATAGTTTCAGGAGTCTCTTTGTGAGTAAGTGTGTGTTTTTACCATAAATTTCTTTCCCTTTTCCCCATGAGCGATGAAAGCCTTTTAGATGTATATATCTTACAAGAAAAGTGTCTACACCAACAAGTGTTAGTTTTCCCCCCCTCGAAATTTCATGGTTGCTTTGGTAAAGGAAGAATGTTGGTGATCAGGGCTGTGAAGTCCAAACACAGGAACAGTTTATTATGTAGAACACTAGTGTGATTTTTGATCCAACATTTAACAGTCCAACATTTAACCACTCAATTTCTATACCTCTGCTGACTTCCTCTGCTGTATTTAATTATGCACTTGTATTAAATGATTCAATTTCAGCCAGTGAGACACAAAAACAGAGATTTCTTGTAGATCTATTATACCTTTGGTTCAGTTCCATCATTGATTTTCTGCTTTTTCTACCGCTGTATGAGACAGAGAGAGAGAGAGATAAAGACAGACAGAGAGAGAGAGAGAGAGAGAGAGAGAGAGCCTGGTAAGTGGTTGGGGCTAATAAGAAATTTTATAACAAGACCAGCACTGTTTATAAGACAAATAGAAATATAAACTTGTACTGACATGCAATATCTCTGAGACATGTACTTACATTGAAAACAAATCCCAACAATTTCACTGCATAAGTTACACTATCTATGAGTTAGCCTTCAATCCTTCAGTAGTTTGTGTGAAAAGCTTACGTAATCATATTAGAATTCTGCTGAACCATATATTTATTATTACAATACAATTACTGTGATTTTGTGTCTCTGACTCTAAATTATGGAGCCAATGAGCCTGTGTGAATCTGAACCACACACTCAAAATAAACCTCTGAATGTGAACCGGGGACTTGATAAGCATCTGAAGCAAAATCATTTAACCAGAAATCCTCTTTCTAATTGTGAATTATGAGACCAATGAGATTCAATTTGAATCTGAATCATAGAACCAATAAGTCTACATTTGATTTGTCATGCAAAAACATTTTAAATTAGAATCATAGAACCAATAGTCTCTCACTCACCCACTCATTTGCTGAACTGCTCAAGCCAGTTCGGGCCGTCGTGAGGCTGGAGCTTATCTCAGCCATCACTGGGTGAAGACGAGGCACACCCTGAACAGCTTGCCAGACCATTCCAGTGTAGCATATCCTAATAGACAGTATCATTCTTTCAAATATTTTCTTGTTTCTGATTGATGGAAAGCCACCAGCTAATTCTTGGTATTCTTGTATGAGCTGACTTATTGATATCCGATAAGTAGAACGATTTTTGAATGATTGGCATGTGCCAATGTTTCTTCTCATAGGTATCGTACAAGATAGATAGACTATGCCCCATGGCAGACAGCTCTGCCTGCCTGCCATCTTGGTTAGTGAATTAGTACAATTTACTGCGATCCTGAACTGTCGTTTTATTTTCTCACTATTTGTTCTCTTGTAAGCCATGCCTAAGGTGGTGGCACCAAGTTCCAACTCTCAATAGTGCTGCCAGTAGGGCGTAGCCTATCTGTCTTATTTGATGTCTTCCTCCTTCCTGAGGAAACTAGATTAGAGGCATGCTTCTCATATTTGGTGGGAAAAAAAGCCTAATTCATATACAACATTATAAAATTATGTCCACAACATATTTTATTTCATATTATTTAATAGAATTTGTCTAGAATTAATCAGAAATGGCGTTAGTGGGGAATAGCATGCAGAACGTCCGGCTAACTCACACAGACTGCAATGCACTTTCCTCCAGATGTGAAAATATTTTGAATGAATTTTAATTAATTATTGAATTTGACTTTTGTATGATATGGAGAATTATTCAGATCCCGGAGGGTGTTATTGCTTCAGCCTTCAGCCTCTGTGGACAAAACCCACCTCAATCTGAATAATTCTCCTTCTTTTCTGTGCCTCATTTAGTAATTACTTATTATCCATCCCACAAATTTGGGATAATGCTTAAAAAATTCACGGTTTGCCATGAGCACTGATTTTGAAATGTAAAAAATCCAAGAAAGTGCTGTGCCAAAAAATATGAAGAAAGCAATCTTAAACAGCCTTTATATTTTTTCAATGGGAAAAATCAAACAAGCAAACAAAAAAACCCCCACATTTTTACATTTTTAAAAGTCTGTGTTTTAATTGAGGAAAGATAAATAATTGTTTCAGTTGCTATTTTAAATTGTAAAATTATTCCTTCTATTTACAGTATAAGGCTAATAGCTTTATTTTTGACTTTTAATTATATACCGATGCTACTCTGTTAATTTTAAATCATAGAGCCACTAGGTAGGAATCTGAGATTCAATGAATTGCTGAATCTGAATCACAGTGGCATAATTGTGAATAATAGTGTATACATATCAACTGTATTTTTTAATGTTAGCATGTCCATCTCATCAAAAAGGTCATGGGATCGGGTCCCAGGCTCAGGCATTTCTGTGTGGAGTTAGCATGTTCTCTCTGTGCTTGCATGGGTTTTCTCCAGATTCTTGTTTCCTCCCAAAGTCCAAAGACATGCACACTAGGCTGTTCCAAATTGCCCCTAGCTGTGGATATGTGAGTATGAATGATTGGACATGAGATGGTCTGGCAAACTGTTCGGGGTTTACCCTGCCTTTGCCTAGTGTCGGCTGAGATAGGCTCCAGCCTCCCCATGACCATAGTAGGATTAAGCGGTTTGGTAAATGGGGGAGTGAGAGAGTGAGAGTGTACTCTTAATTCCTGTAAAACACAACACACGTTCAAATATAAAACACAACACACATTCTTTACTTGTGAATGTACATCATATGGAGGCTAACCTATTGCACTTCTTTGTGGGACTGAATTTGGATTCTTTAGGATATTCCTAACTGTGTTCTTATATATGTGTGTAACTAAAGTGGCACTATGCACTATACAGTGGACAGTTCACTGAGTAGTGAATAAAAGAACCCAGAGGCCAGTGTATTTCTGAATCTCTATCATAGAGCTCCAATGTGTTAATGTGCAGGATGGTTCTTTCATCAACTAAAAAAAGTCTGATAGTTGCTGGCCATTGGTAGGCAGGTCATATGTCCACCCACTGGGATCCAGAGGGTGTTACAGATGCTGTATGAGGTTGAATGCCAGAAGATGAAGACCAGGTCTTAGGGGCTCATCTGTTCATCCAATCTGCTTAAATCTCATCTAAAGTCTGGACCCAACAGAGCAGGTTTTCTCCAGGGTGGCCAGTAACAGTGGCACATGCCATGCCCTCCTGCAGCATGCCAACGGCCATCTGCCTCACTTCATCTGACATTCAGTGTGTAATAGGAAGCATAGGAAGCTTATTCACTGTTACAAATTTATCAAGTTTTATTTGACTTTGTTCCACCTGGACCTAATTAAACACATTGACTTCTTATAAACCCACAAAGTTGTGCAACACTTGGAAGTTTTATAATTAACTATTTATCAGCAAGTGGTATATCAATAACTAATCTTAGGCTGCTTTCAATCCTTTGTTCATATATTAACACATATTTGTAAATGCATTCATTCCTCACTATGAAAGGTTTGCAAGAAAGCTCAACTCCAGTCCAAGGAACTCGCAATCTTGCAAAAATTCAGGATTATCTCTCATCACACCTCATCCAGCTCATTATCACGACCTTGAGGGAGCTTGAATCTGTGCAGTGCTGTGGGATTCTATTTTTTAATGGTGGTTTAACACCTAATTTATTTATAAATTCATTAATAAGTGAGTTTCATTAGTACATTTTATAATACCGTTGTTGAATTCATGATTCATGAATTCATGATTGGTCAGAATTGTTGATGACAACCGAGTTGTTTGTTGGAGGCTCCACGACTACTAAAATAACTCTCTCACTCACTCACTAACTCATTGACCAAACCGCTCACTCCTACTAGGGTCACGGGGAGGCCGAAGCCTATCTCAGCCGACACTGTACACACACTGTACACTGTAGACAGGCTTGCCAGACCCTCGCAGGGCCAACAAACACACACACACACACACACACACACACACACACACACACACACACACACACTATTCACACTCACACTTACACCTAGGGGCAATTTGGAACAGCCAGTTAGCCTAATGTGCATGACTGTGGGAGGAAACTCACGCAATCATGGGGAGAACATGCAAACTCCTCACAGAAACTCCCTCGCCCAAGACTTGGAATAATTAAAAATAGATTAAAAAAAAGTACTACATGTCAGGCTTTAGTAAAATAAAAAGTTGGCATATTTCTGTGGTTAAAAAAGGGAAGAAACTCATAAAGATGTGAGCAGGTGGGAATTGGAATGAAGCATCTGGCTGCCTCACACCATCCCATTATTGATTATTTTCCAATTATAATTTGTTCCTTAAAGACAACATGTTTTAAACATGAAGGTTATTCTAAGCTTATTATTCACTTATTCATTATTAATGAATCATTACCAGTTAAGCAACTGCATTATTTGTAATGAAATCTATAAACAAATCTTAAGTTGGTATTACCTAAAGTTTCATCATTCCTGAATTTTTAACCCCCTATATTATTATAATGAGAGGAGTGTGAAGTGTGTGTAGACAGACATGGCACACTCAGAGTGGACTGAGCTTATTGTTTACGCTTACTTTTCAAGTCATGAGAACACTGTTGCTAGGAGACTGACACCAAACACAAGCTAACAAACTTTTGTTCTAACATGGCTCAGTGGTGAAACGTCAGGCATGGAAATTTGTACTGTTTAGTGCAAACCTTGACACGTACAATGTTTTTAAATACATTTATCCAGTTATTACATCTTCATTTATTATATATATATATATATAATATATAAAGTCCTGGGTTCGATTCCCAGCTCGGGCGTTTCTGTGTGGAGTTTGCATGTTCTCCTTGTGCTTGCGTGGGTTTCCTCCAGGTACTCCGTTTCCTCCTACAGTCCAAAAACATGCACAGTAGGCTAATTGGCTGTTCCAAATCACCCCTAGGTGTGAGTGTGAGTGTGAATGGTTGTGTGACTGATGGCCCTGCGATGTCCTGGTGAGCTGTCCAAGATGTACTCTGCCCTCGCCCAGGTGAGATGGGTGCCAGGCTCCCCGTGACCCTAATTAGTATTAAGCGGTTCAGAAAATGAATGAATGAATGAATATTCAGCCATAACACCAACAACACTTGACTGGACTGTGAATAGGCATCCCTATACACAGCAAACTGTGTGTTCTGACACCTGAAACTCTTGCCAGTTCAGTAGTTGTCCTTTTTTGGTAGGTACCTAACACTGGATACCAGGAACACATGCCATTATGCCATCGTTTATCCATCACAATGTCGCCTTAGTCAAGTCACTCAGGTCCTCATTCTTGCTTTCAACGCATCAACTCTGAGAACTGATTTAGTAAAATAATCTCACTCCTGGACAGGTGCCACTGTAATGAGATGATCAATGTTATTTATGTCACCTGTCAGTGGTTAGACTATGTTTAATGATATGGTTGATTGATTTGTGTATGTATAAAAATGACAGTAGAAACCTGAAAAATATTTGAGCAGTATCAACATTTACCTCAGATGTGTTGGGGAAGGATTAGAAAAAGAGTCACATATACAATAAATTTGCTGTGAAATTTAGCAATTCCACAAAGGTGGGCCATTCATATAGCATCTAATAAACGATGTGAACACATAACCTCCATTGAATGCATCATTTGCATAATATTTTATAGTGAAAGGTTTTTGTGTTTATTTATTTATTTTTCCTTGCCCTTTTTTCTTGATGAAATAATTATTTCTGTCCATTTCCAGCTGTGTTATAGAATTTTATTAAGGTGCTATGATTGCCCTGTCGTGCACCTTTTTATAATCATAATAAGGAAATAATCTTTAGAACATAAAACTAATAATCGAAACTGCAAGCAATAACTATGACTTATGCGCATGCTAATAGTGTCTGGTTGTGTTTAGACACGGTTTGACCTCCATGACAGGAGATGAGATAGTGCAGAAAAAGTGAATAGGATAGGAGCAGAAACAAGGCGGGTATGATGGATGATATGAAGGATTAATTGTGTTTACTTTCTTTGAGGAACCACATTTGCTGTTCACTCTGATAATGACCTCATTACTATGTTCACGCACACAGCTGACCCTGGTCTACACGCACCACGACTAAACAGTATTCCTATGTATGGCCAAATGGATAATGAGGAAAAAGTAAGTCCTTGAGTAGACTCTTGTACATTCAAGAGCATCTGCTCTGTAAACACAGAGCTACATCTCTAATGGACATGCTGTTGGGAGACTGACACAATTTCCCAGAGTCCCCTGACACCCCATCAGGAGCAGCTGAGTTGGATGTCTCTCTTTCTCCAAGCGGAAAATTGCGTAACGGACACCTCTCACTAGGGGATTTAGTGAGTTGAAGACAAGATGCTGTGAGAGGATTGTGACTATCTGTCTGTTTGTTAATCCTCAGTGGGGATGTGATACAACTGCATTTACCAAAAAATAAATAAATAAATAAATAAATACATAAATATGAGCCAGATTATGTGGATACATCCTTTTATCTCCCAGTTTTTGCCAGTACGGGGGGAATACGCATACACACACTCAATGTATTATTATCTTATAGTTGTGTCACCTTAGCACCTGGCCTCAGGCAAGGTGTCCATTCTGTAAGAGCCAAAAACGGAAAGGATAAAATGCCTCATTGTGTGCCTCATAATTTCACAGCCACCTTGTTCCTTGCCACCTCATTCAATGCTGTCTCACTTGACACTCTAATGCAGAGTTGTCAAACTCAGGGCCCGCGGGTGTAATCCAGCCCGCCAGCTTATTTGATGTGGTTCGCAAGAGCTTTTAAAGAATATCATTATCATTCATGAAATGTCATCTTCCATTCACTAGGTGGCAGCAACCCGTTTCATGTAAACAGCTAGTCATTTATTACTTAAGAAAGGTTGCAAGCTAACCTTTGAATGCACAGAACTGAAGCTCACTGAACCGAAGATGGAAATAAGCATTTATTTGTACTCATAAACTCCTCTGCAGCAATCATTTCAACAGTTTCTAATGCATTATTGATACGATCCACTGACTGCTGGACACGTAATATGGCGGCTGTATGCACATATTCTTACAAACACTTATGAACTTATGCGCTGTCGCTCCTCCATCATTCTGTTCTGTGGTCAAGCATCAAGATGTTTCAAAGAAAAGAAAACTGAATAAAGAGTGTCGGAGCTCTTTATTCAGGAAAAGTGGACAACAACCCTGTTTATTTTAAGAAGTTAACATCAAGACAATCTGTTTGGTTTGCTCACGGCAAGTTGCTGTTTCAAATCGAATACTGTGCTGTTCCACTCACAATCTTATACTTGGAGTACTATGGACGGGGAAGTTTATAGCTTTTTTTCAAAGTAAGTTGTTGACTGCCCTTATTTTCTGTTATATCCATTCATCCCATCCATCGGTTTGCTAAACTGTGTAATCCTCATGGGGAGGCTAGAGCCTGTCTCAGCTATCACTGGGCGAAGGTGGAGTACACCCTGAACAGCTCACCAGACCATTGCAGGACCAACATCAACACACAACCATTCCATTCACACTTAGGGGCAATTTGGAACAGACACTTAGCATAAGGTGCATGTCTTTGGACTGTGGGAGGAAACCAGAGTACCCAGAGGAAACCCATGCAAACTTCACCCAGAAATGCCCTTGCCTGGGACTTGAACTCCTTCATGCTGTGGGGTGAACCTACTAAGGGGGTGATCACACTAGAGGTACGATAGAAAAGCGACTGATGCGAATGGCGATTCGTGGCTGTTGCTTTTCATTCTCAAATTTGTCGCGCAACATTCAAACATGTTTGAAATTTCTACGAATGTTGCAAAACTAGGCTCTGACGTGGAATAGTCTCAAAGATTTCTCAAACAGTCCGCACATCTCGCCAGAAGGTTGCAAAGTTGCGTTTTGTTTGTAAAACTGCAAAACATCTAGACACTAATTTCAAAATTGGCAAAATAAATAATAAATTCTCATAAGTCACTTTTCTATTGCATCTCTAGTGTGATCACCCCTAACCACTACACCACCATGCCACCCTTTATTTTTTAATAAACCTGTGATTATTTGGCCCTCGATGACCTAGAAATTTATTGATGTAGCCCTCATTCGTACTCATTGATGAAGCATCATGGCTTGGTAGGCAGTATTTCCAGGATCTTGTTTTTACAGTATCTTTAGTATTATTAGTGGCCATCATTTACCATGGTAAAAGGAGAAGTGAAGTGAGTGTGCAGAGAAACTGTCACACATGAGAGCACTGAGCAGTAAAAAATTTGTTAATTTCCTTTTTCCTCGCTCACCAGTGTCTACACTTTGTCCATGAGCCAAGCTCATTTTCGTGAGTTTGGAGGCGGTGATAAAGTGTACTGTATGTTCCCACTTCTACCTCACTTTCAGCCAACACAATGGTAGAGATGAATCAGGTTATTGTATTTGTCACTCAAGCACAAAACTTTTACATGTGTAAAGGAAATTGGTCGTGAAATGTAAAAAAAACAAACAAAACACAAACAAACAAACAAAAAAACATTCTGTCAATTCAGTTAATAAATTGAATGAAAAGGATACCTTTAATGTTTTTCTAAGACTTAACGCATCCACATCCACAATATTTTTAATGAACTAAATAAGTGTTATCCTTTAAGGCCAAATTGAAAGACGTGTGCTCATATCCTGAATCACATATGGAAGGTGGCTTGACCTTGGGTTGGTGGGTGTTGTAACATGGGGCATCATCCATGTGCAATACACAATTTCTGCAGCACCTCAGAAAGTCTTTGTAGGTACTTTGCTCTGGAAAGTGTACTGCGGTCAACTAAGGCATGGCTTGATGTGTGATGCTTGCACTGTTAATACAAACAATTTCCTTTAAATCAGCTTAAGTTCTTGCTACTACTGAGTTTGATATTGTATTACTTGTAATTTCCTGTCTACAACTACTAAAAGCCACCAAAAACACCCCAAATCATATGGATTATCCCAAAACACACACACACACACGGTTTGAGCATACACACTCCACACTCATCCCCATTCTCCATCCTTCCCTTTCCCCTCATTTTTTTCATCCAGGAGGCCGAATCAAGGAGGCTTTTCAAAAGACAAAATTAAAGGGAAGCAGCAGGGCCAGATCAGTTCTTTCCAGCTGTGCTTAACCACATGTGTGGATGAACTGGTCACAGTATTCACTAACATTTCTAACACCACCTTATGACAGTGTGCAGTGTTAAAAAAAACTACCATTATCCCTTCAGCCAAGAAAACACACCCCAGTGACTTAAGGCCAGTTGCCCCTTCTTTAAAAGTTTTGAGCCCTTAGTCCTGTGCTACATGAAGTCCTGTATTTCACCACTGATGGAGCCATATCAGTTTGCTTATCAGGCTAATATATCCGGTGCGGATGCTATAAATGTTTCTCTTCACTCTCCAACCACTGAAATCTATCAACACATCCTGTTTATAGACTTTAGCTCAGCTTTCAATACCAATAATCTTCTCATACTTTTTACATCCTTCAACAAATTAGCATCAACCCATCAGCTGTTGGCCTCTGGATACTGGACTTCCTTTGATACAACACAATCTGTTAATATTAACAATGCTACATCATGCCCTCTGACCCTGATTATACTGTTATACCACAAGGCTGTGTGTTATCTCCTCTGCTGTTGTTTATCTACAACAACAAGGTCACATCTCACTATGGCTCAGTTAAAATAACTAAAAATGCATACAACAAATACAACATTGAACTCATCAACAATAATGATAAGGCACAGTAGCACCAACAGGTGAATTAGGTTGTACCTTGGTGCAGTGACATTGATATCTTATTCAACACCTCAAAGACAATGGAAATTGAAACAACGACAAAACAAAGGATAAACATGACTGAATCTTGATTTTGTGAACCTGACTCCTCACTCACTCACTCTTTTGCTTAACTGCTTAATCCTACTAGGGTGGCATTGGGCATAGGTGGGATACAACCTAAACAGCTCGCAAGATCATCACAGGGCATCACACACACACAGTCATTCACACTCTCACCCAAGTGCAGCCAATAAATAGCTAAGCCAATTACCAGAATGTGCATATCTTTGGACTGTGGAAGGAAAACGGAGTGTGCAGAGGAAACCCAACCAGAGCACCGGGAGAATGTGCACACTCCACACAAAACCCCCCAAGCCCGGGATTCGACCCAGGACCTTCTTGCTGTGAGGCGGATGTGCTAACAACTACGTCACTGTCTCTCCCTAACCTGACACTTGATTTAATTAAAGCTAAATATGTTATAAGGAAAACATATGTAAATGTTTTAACACCTCCATGGTGACGTGGTGATGTAGTGGTTAAGATTTTCACCTCACAGCAAGAAGGTTCTGGGTTCAAGTGCCGTGCCTGGGGAGGGCATTTTTGTGTGGAGTTTGCAAGTCTCCATGCTTAGTTTCCTACAGATGCTCTGGTTTCCCCCTACAGTCCAAAGACATGCACATTAGTCTAATGTGTGTTGTGTGTAATGAATATATACCAGGAGAGTTTCTACTGATGTGCAAAGGGCTAAAAGAAAAGGGGTGAAACAGTGTGTGTGTGTGTGTGTGTGTGTGTGTGTGTGTGTGTGTGTTTTGAGCCCATTATTTCACATTTCAGAAAGGGTAGGAGGACTGAGAGAGAGTGTGAGCTTTAACTTAGTTTTATATGATGTGTGCGCGTGTGTGTGTGTGTGTGTATGTGTGTGTGTCACAGTATAGCACACTACTTCACTACTTCTATTAGATTGGATCAGATAATGTGAGAATAGAATGACTGAATTTCCTTCTCTTGCACTTCTTCTTTATCTTTATTACCATGTCATGCGTGGAAGTGCCTTTTCTGTTAGCTCATTCATTTGTCCATTATGACAGAATAAACATAAACCTACAGATAAATGTTTTTGACAAAATGTCTTTAATTCACATTACTACGGATGGTGCCAAAAATACAAAATAAAAACTGGCAACTCGCTACTTCCTTATGCAGGGCATTCTGGGAAGGGTGGCTCCACCCTTTTAAGTCTTTCTAGCTACAGATCAAAAAGTTCTAAGGTCAAATCCCAACACCACCCAGCTGCCATAGTTTGATCTCCTTAACATTAGGCTTTTTCTTTTTCTTTTCTTTTTTTTTTTTACAAACAAAAACCTGAGGACTAATGTACACAATCAGAAAATGGATCAATAAGAGGCTGGCAGCAAAGAATCAAAATCAAAATAGAAAAAATGGATGACAGTGGTCCAGACGCTTCTGCCAGCAGAACCATTTGACGAGCCATGTGACCCCTTGTAGCACACACCGAATGTCATTTCCTAGCAAAGTTACCACACTAACAAATCATATGTACAGATGGACAGAATCCATTTCTCTAGCTCCTGCTCTGCCCATTTTCAGTGGTGGTGAAAGCTAAAAAATTCTCCTTGAAACAAGGTCAAAGTGACCCATATACAATCCCATCTAACACCTTCCTGAGGGGAACCCATCTACCAAATTTGTTGATTCTGTGTCATTTCCTTTCAAAGTTATCACACTGAAAATCCTTCACAAGTGCAATATAGAAAAATTCTGTAGGATGACTGTTGTGACATATGAAACCAGGTCAAGGTCATCCTGTGTCATTTCCTTTCAAAAGTTTTGCATTAAGGGTAATTGAGAAGTCCAATTTATAAAGTGACCTTGTGACCTTAAAGCAAGGTTAAAGTGATCCATATACAATCCCACTCTATTCGCCCCTGATGGGGACCCATACACCAAACTGGGTGATACTATATCATTTCCTTTCAAAGTTGTTGCACTAAAAATTCGTAGGGACAGATGGTTGGATGGACCCGCTCTTCTTACCTTCGCTGACAATGGGAGCTAAAAAAACAAAACATAAATGCTTGTGTCCTTGGAAACATGTTAAGCGGGGCAATTTCAGACAAAGATATATGGAAGGAGTCTCCGTTATTAAAAACTGAGAGAAAGAGAAACTGATTAAGATTGAACTGAAATATTGATGATTAATAAATAAGGAGAAGAAAGCAAGCTTAAAGGGGTGTCTTTGCTATATGCTACTATTCAGTGGGAAACTGAATCATGTCACACTTTTGTGGTGATATAAATAAAAATATGACACCTTCATATGGCTGGATATGGAAAAGCATTCAGTTTACAATTACAACACTGACAAATAATTACTCCAGACAATAACAGAAGGCCGGAATTTCCAAGTGTATGTATTTTTAAACAAAAATTTTAATTAGTGCTTTCATGCAACTGCAGCAAATTCCACCATTTTACAACAGCGTGGACTCCACCCACATGAACTGGCTGCTAGTTTTATTATTTTTACACAAGAACTCGAAATAGCTTATTACTATTGTTTGTCGTGGAAAACAAACAAACAAACAAACAAAGAAAAAAAAAACTGAATTATTTATGTGTTAAGACCCAGTATTTCAGTTTAATCCTCGTTAATCTGGTTTTGGGCTAGTATTACTCAACACACTGTACTGGATCCAGACAAAACTTCTGCCAAATTCTGTTATGAACTGCTCAATAGCATGAGTACCACAGAACACACTGCAAAAATCCACTATACTTACATCATCAACTGTCACGGCAAGTGTAAATTCATCTTTAAAAGGGTCCAGTCAGTTCCCAGGTATATTCAATAAAGATGAAATACAGTGTTAGCTCTTGGAAATGAAATGGAATCGACCATTAATATCCTAATTAATCAACCATTAATAAACGCTAATATCCTTCGATTTCTATATTTGGCTCTGCCCTCTGGATATGTATCGTCTATGATTAAAACAGTCTGCTACAGCTGGATGAAAAATTTATTTTATTGATTAATTTTAACTTTTGGTTTGGGGCGTAAAATGATAATGGCAATTCGCTTTGAAGCTTGATTCACTTGAGCAAAGTCCGACAGCACAAATTCCTGTCCACTGTAATGTTTATCAAACTTATTTCAGCATCTCAGATACACGCCCACAGTCAAGTAACAGGACAAGCTCTGTGAAATGTGCACGCTAGTGGCAGAGCCTCCAAATGGCTGCTAAAAAGCAGGTCTTATCTGCGAAGCACTTCATGCAGTAAGAAGGGATACCAGGTGGAAAGAAATTTCAGATGAGATGTCATTTCATATCACCAAAAATTTGGTACCAACACAAACATTTGGACAAAAAAATTGTTTATTTAAATATTAAATAAAATCAACCCCAGAGCTACCAAGCCTGCCCATCACTACACATGAAATATTTCGTTCCTCAAGATTTCCTTGCTAGCTTTAAACAAACAAACAAACAAACAAATAAATAAATAAATAAATTATAAAAGCACCTCATGTATTATTATTTCTTTACAAATTTATTTTGTTTAAAAATTCTTTCTTCAGGTATTCAAGACTTTTGAATTTGTTTTATTTATTTATATATAAAACTTTTTTTTTTCTTTGCTGCACTGATGTTGCTGACTTCCAAGTCATGGGGAAAACAAAAAAATTATCAGTGGATCTGTGGGAAAGGTGGCTGGAACAGAAAAAGGATATCCAAGGAATAGAGAATGCCAATCGACAGTGTTCAGACTCGAATTAAGAAGTGGAAATAAGGGATTCTGTTGAAACTAAGCCACGGTCAGGTCGAACAACAAAAATTTCAGCCACAACTGCCAGGAAAAATTGTTCAAAATGCAAAGAAAAACCCAGAGATAACTTCAGCTGACATGCAGAACTCTCTTAAAAAAGTGGTGTGGTTGTTTCAAGGTGCACAATAAGGAGACAGCTGAGGAAAAATGGGCTGTAGGAGTTGCTAGAAGAAAGCCCTTACTACACTAGTGCCACAAAGCAGCCTGCTTACAGCAAACAGCACAGAGACGAGCCTCAAAACGTCTGGACCAACGTTATTGGAAGTGATGAAACCAAAATTGAACTTTATGACAACAACCAGGGGCGGCACGGTGGCACAGTGATTATCACGTTCACCTCTTAATAAGAAGTACCTGTGTTTGATAACCCGCGCTCGGGGCGTGTGGAGTTTGCATCTCCCCGGCCTTTACCCAGAGTCGACTGAGATGGGGCACCAGCCTCCCTGCGACCCGAATTAGGATTAAGCGGCTGAGAAAATGAATGAATGAATAAATAGCCACAACTATAAATTTAAACTACATATAAACTACATTTAACTACATATAAACTACATTGCGCTATGATGAAAAGTACACCATTCCTACTATGAAACATGGAGTTGCATCGCTGATGTTTTGGGGATGTGTGAGCTATAACGTCACAGGGAACTTGGTCAGTATTGATGGCAAGATGAATGCAGCATGTAATCAGAAAACACTGTAGGAAAATTTGTAGTCATCAGCAAGAAAGCTGTGCATGGGATGTACCTTGACGTTCCAGCATGACAATAATCCTAAACACAAGACCAAGTCAACCTGTCATTGGCTACAACATTTCATTGAAAGTGCAGTGATTACGTCTTGAGCAGTACTCAGAATTGCAGTTCTAAACCAAATAAGAAATGTTTGCTTTTTTTCTGAAATCATATTGTAAAAACAAAATGTATTTAAACAATATCCTCATTTAAAAAAAACAGAAATCAGAATCATAAAAATTAGGTACAGGTTGAAAAGAAATCAGCCCTACGGTCTCCTATAAGATCTTCATTTTAAAAATAATTGGTGCCCACCATTCAGTAACCATATAGCATTGAACTGAAACTTTCCCGTATTGATCACGTTTTTCAGATATTTAAAGAGTAACACCCAGTGTGACATCCTAGTGTGATTCCTGTCTCATGTTCTCTCTGCTCTCTCCCTGTTCAGGCTAGCTGATTGTTCCTGCACTACGTTGATTGCTGGCCCCGCCCTGATCATCCTCACCTGATTCCCATCACTG
>JAQMYF010000007.1:21296124-21306275 GCA_030014195.1 Neosilurus mollespiculum
ACATTAAACCGAGGGGGGTTTGAGGTTTCACCTTTCAAGCACTTACAAGTCAGCTCTGGATCTCCTTCCCAAGAGGTGTCACTCCTCTTCACACCTTGTTTCAGGTGACCAAACGACCCAATATGCAGAACAGGTAAACAACCCAAGTGGACAAAGGACCCCAACGAGCGATGGAATGGATGGGAGGGACAGTGATTTGCATGTGACTTGAGAGTGCTCAGCCTATATAAGGCTGGAACTTTCCACCAGAACTTCTAACTGATGAAGCTTTTTGGATTGAAGGCGAAACGTCTTCAAAAAGAAGTCCAGTTGCCTTGACTCAAGCTTTTTAGGATTACCATGACCTGGATGATTGAGAACCTACACCAACGTTTCACTGAAGGGTTACCTCTCTAAAACATCACCCAAATTACTGATTTATGTTCAGATCAAAGAAGGAATTGATGTTCTGTGTGCAAAGAAATGGCACATGCTTTTTCCGTGTTCATTTGGCAGACACCCTTATCCAGAGGGACTTACTTTTATCATTTTTAAACACTTGAGCAACTTAAGGTTAAGAGCCTTGATTAAGGGCCCAACAGTGGCAGCTTGGTGGTACAAGGACTTGATCCCCTTCGGATCAACTCAGAGCCTTAAGCACTGAGCCACCAGTGTCCGTCCAACTCCTACTGCTTGGCATGAGCAGTGAACAAAGTGCAGCTGTGTTCAGGGATCTACTAAATTAAAAAATTGTGGCTGTTTCATGTTGTTAAAGAAAATTACATTATTATGAAATGAAAAGCCATGTTATGAGAAACACACCATGATATTGGTTATTGGTTTCTTTTTAAAGATTTACAAAGCAAAAAACAGTCATATTACTGATTTTGTATTAAATGTTAGGAATTTAGGAATATTTTATATGAAGTATGAAATAGCTTAAAAAATACACAGTTCATTTATTGAGGTAATATTTAATCCAAAGTTAAATTAAATATTCAGCAATGACTATGACAAGTTTCTGGGTGATTGCCTTTTATTTATTTATTTATTTATTTATTTATTTATTTATTTATTTATTTATTTATTTATTTATTTATTTATTTATTTATTTAACCCCAAATTTCTGATTGTACCCATGAATCATGCTTCTGATCCTTACATTAAATCCACCCACATGCATAACTATGCTAAAGATGCAGTTGTGTTACTAAGCAAGACAGCACACTGCAGAGGTTTACTAAGAGACCAAACGCACATACAACTCGTGATAATTAAGTTAAACATTTTGTTTCTAATGATAATCATTTTCTTGCATTAAAAACATTGATGAAACTGAATTTTAGAATATTTCAGTATAATTCTACAGATTATAAGTGCAAATCCTATAATTATTGAAGGGTGTCAAAACCTTCACTGTCTGGGTGGCAGTGTTGCAGTGGGTCATGTTTCCATCTCACAGCTCCAATATTTCTAGTTTGAGCTCAGGTTACTGTCTATTTCACATCTTCTCCTTGGGCAAAAGGATTTCAGATTATCCTCCAGATTCTACATCAGATTGTCCAAAATTGTTCTTGTGGTTGAGTTATTTAAGTAATGGACCCCATCCTGGGTGTATTTCTGCATCACATTAAGTGTATTCAGGAGAGGCTTTGTTTCCACCTTGACTGATGAGGATCATGTAATAACTGGAAATAAATTCATGGAGTAAACCGTTCCTACAATGCAAAAACAGATTGTTTGAAACAACCAATATATTGATCAAATCCAACGTATATTCATTCATTTATTTTTTGAGCTGCTTAATCCTATTAGGGTTGTAAGGAGGATGGAGCCTATCTCAGCTGTTTGTGGGTACGGTACACCCAGAACAGCTTCATGAAACAATATCAACTAGAGGAAACTACACAAGCACAGGGAGGACATGCAAACTCTACATAGACCTTGCCAAGCCCTGAACTCTTCTTGCTGTGAGGCAAACGTGATATCCACTAAGCCACTTTGCTAAACTTATTTTCATTATTGTATATGCCTCACACAATGACAACGAACAGCTGAATATTGATGCCTAATATCCATCTTCTCCATGCATTCAGTTCAGTAGTATTATATTTGTATAGCACTTTAAAAAAATCAACACTGTTACTAATTATCTTAATAGAAATCCGATTACAGATTTATGTATGAAATAAGTAAGAAAGGATGACAGTGGCCTAGTAAAACTGTCTGAAAGAAACCACAAGATGAAACAGATTCAACATGGAAGTGGTCATTTATATAGTGGCACTAGATAGCAAAATGATTAATTCTTACTACTCTGCAACTGTATACTATAAGGATGCACAGTGTTGAATAGTGTACTGGAATAAGCACAGGACAGATTTTATAATTACAAATCTACAGTATTAGGGCAAGAGGTCGGGTCCAGTCGTGTTTTTTAACATTTACATTTATGGCATTTTGCTGATTCCCTTATCCAGAATGACCTTAATTTATATAAGTGAGCAGTTGAGGGTCGAGGGCCTTTCTTAAAAGCCCAATAGTGGTAGCTTGCTGGTACTAGGGCTTAAACCCCCAACCCTCTGATCTGAAACCCAGAGCCTTAACCACTGAGCCACCACTGCCTGATGTAATGGTACGTCATACTTCATTTCATGTAAGAAATCACACGAGATGAGTAGCAACCTAGCAGTCTACTGTTACTATGGCTGAAAATGTTTAGCATAAAGGGTGAATGCACCAGTCACAACATCACAAGTGATCGGTCACACATTAGTCATGATCTGCTTTCTGTCCCTCCTCATAGATGTGAGTGTGTTTGTTCTCCACATGTAAGTGCTAATGACTGTTGGAAACACGACAGACGTTTTCAGAGAGAGCGAGTGAACGGATTGTTTTATCTTATTGGAAAGAGTAAGCAGAAAATCCAATCATTGTTCACTGTGATGGTGTACTGAGTCAAGAGAAACAGCTGAAAGAAGAATGTGTGTGTGTGTATGTGAGAAAGAGATGGAGAGTGTGGATAATCAGAGTTTAATGGTTTGTAATGTCACTGTTGATAATGGGGCTCTTATCAAACGTGTCACACTTATGTAGGAAATCGAAGTGCACAAATGTGAGTTTGTTAAAAGCTCACAGCACTTCACAGTAAATCGAACGACTGTGGCAGTTCCAGCCAAGTGTGCATGTGATCAACTTGTAACCTCTGAACATCACCACATTTTATACCGATAAACAACATTAAGCTCCCTCGTCAACATTAGCGACTAATTCCAGGAACGTGTATCTGTGTGTGATTTTGTCGCTGCCCTGAATCGCCCATAAGTGAGAATGGCTGGTCATCTCTGTGTTAGTTGTGCAATAGATTCGCATCCTGTCCAGGCTGTACCTGTCTCGTGTTCAAAGTCAACTGAGATTGGCTCTATCTCACCCATGACCTGCAATAAATAAGCACTACAGATAATGGATGGATAGATGGATGTCTGGCTGGCTGTTAAGCAGGACATTGAGGCCCCAAAAATCGGATCTGTTCAAATCAGACTTGACCGAATTGTAATGCAGCACGAATGAGAACAGTCAGTTTGTAATTCTCTAGGTCTTTTTCTTTTTTTTGTCATCAGCAAAACCACACAAGAGGATAGCATGTGACATTTAGAAGGAGGATGGGAAAATTGGTAATTTACTTGATATTCGCAGAATCCATTCAAGCAATAGTGGAAGGAACCTGCTGTAAAACAATGAAAAAAATAATTGGTGCATGCTCAGCATGTTGAGGGACTAGTGTGTTTGTTTTGTTGACATGTATGAGCCTTTTGAGGCTAAGATAGATTGATTCAGTGTGTGTCAAAGAATATAAAGCATTCTTTTCTCCCAGATTTTGCAGTTTTGTGTCTGTATGTAGAATTATGCAATTCACAACCAGTATTAAGTGTGTGTGTGTGTGTGTGTGTGTGTGTGCGTGTGTGTGTGTGTGCGTGTGTGTGTTTGTGTGTTAGTGTCAGTTTCACAGTCAGTCAGAGTATGTCATCTGTAAAGTATTCACACTAAGCAGCTTTTGCACAGTGGAGTCAAAAGGGTACTTTTCTCTCCCCAGAGATGGCTTGGTGGCTCAGCGGTTAGCCCTGACATCTCACAGTAAAAGAAAAAAAAAAGGTTCCGGGTTCAAATAGTGTGGTGAACAAGGCCTTACTGGAGTTTGCATGATCTCCTCATGTCTGTGTGGTTTTCCATTAAGTGCTGTGGTTTCCTTCCCCAATGCAAAGACACGCACATTGGGGAAACTGGTTACTCCATACAAATGAGGCATAACATTATCACCACCTGACTGGTTTGCGGCTAGACAAGCTGCAATGCATTGTGCGTTGTGACACCTTTCTATCTTAGGCAGCATTAACAGTTTCAGCAGTTTGTGCTACAGTGGAGCTTCTGTGGGATCAGACCAGACGTACTAGCCTTTAGTCCCCACACATCACTGAGCCTTGGGTACACGTGGCACAGCTTGCAAGTTCACTGGGTGCCCTTTCTTTGGGCCATCTTTGGTAGTTACTTACCACTGTACTATATACCAGGAACATGTCAACATCACAATGTAGCTCTTGTCAAAGTCACTTAGATCATTACGCTTGCTTAATTTTTCTGCTTCCAACTCATCGACTTTGAGATCTAACTGTTCACTTTCTACCTAATGTATCCCACACTTTGGCAAGTTGCAGTCTAAGGAGTTAATCACTGTTATGCACTTCACCTGTCGGTGTTCAGAATGTTGTTAATGTTATGACCGATTGATGTAAATTGCCCCTAGGTGTGAAAGTGATCATGAATGGTTGTTTGTGTATGGGTTAGCCCAGTAATAGACTGATGGCCTGTTCAGGGTGTCCTCCACCTCTTGCCTGAATTCAGTTGGGGTTGGCTCCAGGGTCCCTTACCCAACAGTATCGATAATATATTGATGGATGGATTTTTCTCACTAAGTTAGTCATGGCTAATGACAGCTCTCCCCATCACACAACTGCTACCAGCCGAGGTGGGCGAAGGATATCATATGCTTCCTCTAAGTCATGTTATGCCAGTTGACCACATCCTTTTGAACCACAGCTACTACAGAGTATCTGCCCGCATCTGCATGCAAACCTCACAGATGCCCGTGATTGGCATGCTCTTTAATTGACAATAGAGAGATAGAGAGAGAGTACACCACTCCTCCCTTACTGAGGGCACAGGCCAATTATAATCTCTTGAGCTTTCAGCCATGGATGGATACGACATAAGTCCAGATACTAGGATAAACATTTTGAAATTTAAAACTGGAAATAAACAGAAACTTTTTAGAATTTTCACTAAAAATGGAAACGTGAACCACCTTGATTATTCATTATAACGTTTCTAGGTCACTATTTAAATTTAGGTCACCTCTTTGTACAAATGGTCAGATTTTTGTTCTTGTTCGCTTCCTTTGATCCATGTGTTCAGATGCCTCACCAATGAATCAGATTTCACCTGAATCATCTGGTTTTACGCAATCTAACAGAGTCTGTGTCCACTCAAGTGCGCTGAAACATATCAGATAAAATGTTATCAGTTTTTACTGACTATATCATTTGGAATGAAAACCTTTTTATTAAATTGAAGAACGGCAAACAGATATTTTAACTTTTGCTCTTTGATCTTAAGACCCCACAGTATATGATGTAGGATATATTAGATAAGCTATGCACTTTTTTTTTTTTGCCATTGTCAATCTGCTGTTTTGCCTGCAGCCAATAACTAATAACTCTCTCTCTCTCTCTCTCTCTCTCTCTCTCTCTCTCTCTCCCTCCCTCTCTCTCTCTCTCACACACACACACACCTGCAAAGGAGGTTGAGGTAAGTTAATAATAATTAATTTCATTAATAAAGCACCAGTGTGTTTCATTTTGCATCGTGATGTGTTTCCTGATTCCCTTTTCCCCTTTCCTCCTCCCTTTATTTTCTCTCAGGTTCAGCTCACAATCTCTCTTACTCTAACTTTTTTTTTCATGCATGCACTCTTTCACGCTTTGGCATTCCTTCTGTGTCTTTCACACTTCTTTGTTTAACCACAAATTTTATGCATCCCACTGTCACATAATATTTATAGAAATGCTAATAAGCCATTGGGATCTATTACATTATATACCAGGAGGAGAAAATAAATATGAAGGAGAATTTACACTGAATGACATGCTTGTACGCACAAACATTTTTTTTTAGCACCAAGAGGCAATTTACTGTAGGTAAGGGAGGAAACCAGAGAACCCTGAGGTTCTGTAAGAATAACAGACACATGTTTTCCAAAAGATGACACTAATGTATAGACAGATATGTTAGGAAAATTGCAAGCTTTTTTTCAAGGTTGTTTCAGCAGTTCCTTCTTTCTTTATGGTACACAAAAACACATTATGTGATATGTGTAATGGCTGCTTTTGTAGACCACCACTTTTAATGTTGACTTTAACGTAGACAGAAATGCCCAGCACTGCATCTTCTCTCTTTAGACCAAATCCAGAAACCGGAGGAAAAACACAAAGCAGAGATTTACTGCTCAGTGCTACTTTTAAAGCTGCCATTGTTATTCCATCATTATAATAATGAATAATGAATCGTGCGGCTTCCAGTTTCCATTGAGGCCTGCGGGAATAAAACACAGAGCCACGTTATTATTAATTTAAAGCAGTTAAGCTTCGGTGAGAACAAACCTTAGCAAGCATTTTTTGTAGGTCTGGTATTATCTTTTATGCCAATTGTATGTTTTTTCCATTATATGTGTGTATGAGAGAGAGAAAAAAAGAGAGAGAGAGAGAGAGAGAGAGAGAGAGAGAGAGAGAGAGAGAGAGAGACTGTGTGGATATATACAACATACACTTTTATTTAAAACATTTCTATTTCAGCAGTAGTTTTTCAAATACATCTCCTGATGCAACTGATCATATAATCAGTAATGTATCCTGGGGCCATGTTGAGTATTTTGGGAAGGTCCCCATCTACCTCCCCTTTAGATCCAGAGCCACCTTAAAGCTTTCTCAGCCTCTTCAGTGGTGTTTTTTATGGTTCTTGTCCTTGCTACTCCTGCAATACCCATTGAACTTAAGGCTTTAAGGAGTGAATAGCCAACAGAGCGTACTTCAATGGTCATGCATCTATTATTCCAGTCCTGTGTGTAATAGTTGATGACTAGCTGTTCATACTTGCTCCTCTGTGTTTCACAAGCCTTCCCATGGCACAATCAGCTCCCTAATGGTGATATGGATACTATTTTGGTGCTTTGTGACACCACATGTAGCTAATAAGCTACTACTCTACAGCAAGGCAAATCTCTGAAGAAGAACACATAGAGTTCTATTGGTCATTTAATAAGACAGTCATGAAGATTAGCACAAATATCATTAAGCAAAAAACAAAAAACAAAACATTTACATGTATCCTATAAAATACAAATTTAAAATTATTTGGTTGTGTATGTTTTGGCCCCGTGATGGTCTGGCAAGCTCAGGGTACACCAGCTTCTCTGTGACCCTAATAAAGGATAAAGCAGTTTGGAAATTGAAATGAATAAAAAGAGCTTTATTCCACTATCCTTTGGAGAATTTGCAATGTCTCTAAACATTTTTCTATATTTTGTAGTGTTTGAACTGAAATGGACCTAATTAGGAGTATATGACAACAGTCAAAACAACACAGCTGCTGATATAGAAGTGGCGGCGGGGGGGGGATCTATATAGGTTACAAAATTATTTGCAGAATTGGAGCTGTAACTGCAAACAAAGGTGTTTCAACTATGTATGAACCTAAAAGGAGAATGTTAATGCAACCATCAAATGTCTGTCAGTATTTTCGTAACAATCAAGTGCTAGATGTATTATCATTCATTCATTATCATTCATTCATTCATTTACCAAACCGCTTAATCCAACTATGGGCGGGTGAAGGTGGGGTACACCCTAAACAGCTTGCCTATTACTTATACAACACATACACAGCCATTCACATTCACAATCCCACCTCACACTCACCTAGGGGTAATTTTGGAGCAGTCAATTAGCCTAAAATGTGTGTTTTTGGATTGTGGGAGGTAACCAGAATACCCAGGGGAAAGCCACACAAGCACGGGGAGAACATGCAAACTCCACGCAACAGTGCCCTAGTTTTGTACTCGAACCCAGTACCTTCTTGCTGTGAGGCAAGTTTAAGGGCATTGAATCACTGTAGCCCACTATTTTTAAAGATTTTGATTGGTTTTGGAAATTTTTGGAAAGAGAGGGAGAGAGAGAGAGTGAGAGAGAGCGAGAGAGAGAGAGAGAGAGAGAGAGAGAGAGAGTATGCAATGGGATGATATTCACATAGCCCAAGGTCTGAAGTGCTGTTTAGTACAAAATGATTTGCATGTTAGAGAGTTCAGTGATATTTTTACCCACAATTCAGTGTCATTCTTGTCTGTAAGCCTGTGGTCAACCATGGCCTAGTTTATCTTGGGAAGAAGCAACGTGACCTGCTTATTCTGTCTCACTCATTCTCTTTCTTTTCATTGTATCTATGTCCCTCACTCTTCACTCTCAAGTTTTTTTTTATAGTTACGTATTTACCTAGTTACATAGCGTTCAGGAAATATAAGGGGAGATATGGAAGGCAAAGCACATATCAAATAGACAGATAGACAGACAGACAGACAGACAGACAGACAGACAGACAGACAGACAGATAGACAGATAGATAGATAGATAGATAGATAGATAGATAGATAGTCTTCCACACCTGCAAAGAAATGCTGTACAGCAAAAGATGATGCCTTAATAATAATGCAAATAAAAAATATATTTAAAATAAGTTCTACTGAGAACCACAATTCTTCTGGAAACTGTAACTGTCACCCTACTTATTTAATACGCAACACCCAACAGCTTTCATTATGTTTTTTGGCGGAAAAGGGGTCCCTTATATAATCTGCAGCTTTCGTTACTGACATGCAAACATTTTTTTGTAATATGTGACCTGATCTGGCAAAATGACTCTGAATGACCAAAAATTGAAAAATGAGTTAGTGACATGTTTTGAAGGAGGAGACTGTATGCTTTACAATGATTTGTTGAAATATCTTGAAAACTGACAAAGTTATGAACATTTGAAGTTTGTTGGTTTACATCAATCATTCTGAAGCAAAACAGAGAAAAATGCATTTAAAGTTTTTGGAGTGTTCTGATAAAGTGTCCTTCAAATGTCCTTAGCAACCAATGGGTTATCTTCCTTCTATAGACATAAAACTTAGCAGGTCATTTGATTACATCATTTCCCATAATTTCAAGAGAAAAGAAAGCAAAGTAGATGACAGAATTCAAATTTAAATTCAATTTATTAAACTTCAATTATCTGTACCAGCTCACAGGGACAAAAAGTACAACAGGAGGTAATGGAACTTCAGACAGGAATAACTTGAGACAGACACTTACAAAGAGATTTGTCAAACTATTACATTTATCTTCATGAAGTAAATATTACATCTGATCACAACATAATTAAGAACAGGATTACACAAACTAGGTACAGTTACTGACTGAAAAGTGACCATGCACTTGTACATGTGTGGAAACACAGCCTCGTTCTAAATCCAAGAAGCAACTTTAGTAGCGCTGTTCACAGCATGCAGAGGCGCCAAACTTACACGTCAATCGACGATGACCCCATCAGTGTTTGTTTAATTCTGAAAAAAAATAATAAAAAGATTGTCAGTAGGACTGACAAAGTTGTTGACGTAGGTTTTTCTTAAAAAAAATTTTCACGTGGGGCCAAAATCACATGCGAGCGGTGACGAGAAACTAAACATTTAATTTCACTGGTTTTATTCAATTCAATTCAATTCAGTTTTATTTGTATAGCACTTTTTACAATTGACATTGTCACAAAGCAGCTTTACAAAAGTAAAAAAAAGTAGGGAGGAATCTAAATATTTTTCTACAACCTCTACACATCTCTAATAAGCAAGACCGCGGCGACAGTGGCAAGGAAAAACTTCCTCAGTTGTCAAAAGGAAGAAACCTTGAGAGGAACCAGGCTCAAGAGGGAAACCCATCCTCATTTGGGTGAACAATAAAATACGAACCATATAAGAAAAATTTCATTACAGTCCAACATGTAGTCCAGTTGGTTATACCACAACTGTAAGT
>JAQMYF010000007.1:21327655-21338457 GCA_030014195.1 Neosilurus mollespiculum
CAGCAAAATTACATAGATTCCATAACACAAATCAACAGTAAATAAATGAATCAGAATATCAAGAGGAGCTTTATACCAATAAACCTCCTCTTGGAAAAGCAAATTTGTATGGCACAATTGCCATTCTGCTTGCTGTGATGCTGGACAAGACAAAAAAAAAAAAAAAAAAATCTACCAGAGTAGAGAAGTTGAACTGTTTCCTCTGGAATTATTTTTATCTTCCCAGCCTCAATCTGTCTGCTCTCACTCAAATCCAGTATATCCACATGATATTGCTGAATTTTTTTCAGGTGACTTGTATGAGTGTTCCTGCTTCATAAATAGTTCAGGCATTCCAGAACCCAATCTGTGTCTTGATTTTGGGTTTAGAGGACTTCCACGTCCTGTCAGTGGCTTCAGTTTGGTTTTCACTAAGGCCATTCATGCTAGTTCCCTGGAGAGACTCTGGAAGTCCAGTCCATGCAACTGTAGTGATTGTCTTTGTTGCTGTTTTCATAATTAAGACACTGTGGGAGTGCCCTTCCAGCAGTCAATGCATGCGCTAGACAGCATAACTCTTAGAGCAGTGGTCATCTATGCTGTTCCTAGGGATCTTCTTCCCTTAAGACTTTGGCTCCAACAAAAATCATGCCCACGTGACCATTTAATAATTTACTTAAGAGGTTTTTGAGCAGTTGAAGGGGGGCGTGAGAGATTTTGGTTGGAGATAAAATCTACAGGAAGTGAAAAGGCTTGGTGACCACTGTCAAAGATGGAAACTGTTGCATCTATGGTAGTTTTAGTGTACTTATCCCAAAATTGATTGTTTTGTCCTGTTGCACATCACACACATTATTCATCAGTTCAGATGTGTTTCTTGTCAGTAATCGTCTGCTGAACATGCAGTCTATGTCCAGCACACGTCTGGTTTACATGTTGCACATCAGGTAGTAGTTCAGTTGCTATTGAGGTCCACCAGACATCAACAGATGTGAACTGACAAGTACAGGGCGAGAAACACATGAGTACTGAAAAAACACACATGCCCATCTAGTGGACTTGTTTTCCCGGTAGAGTCCTTTCCAAGTTTTGCCAAGAACCATGCAGAACTATGTTGGCAAGTTTTATGCATGCACAGAACTTTTCACCAAACTGAACGGACCTTGTTTGACCAGGAATGCATTCGCAGAATGAGAAATGGGCAAGAAATTGAAATAAATGGATTGAAAATTTGCTACTATCTGACAAGGTGTGAGTGCTGCATTCCCAATCTGAAATATATTTGTCTGTAGGTCCATGCTCATGAACAAAAGGTAATAATGTAGATGAATTTAAGCTGTAAGCATGCCATTCACTTTACACGAAACAGTTGCTTGTCGTTTCACTGCTGGAGAAGATAATGGTAATTTATGCTAGTGTGACTAGGGATTTTCAGTGTTATTCAGTGTTAGCACCAAGATAACAGCAGTGGTAATTTACCACATGGTGATGGAAATTACTCTAACTGCTGGAGTAGCAGACTAATACAACCATTCAGCACCATAATGCTAATCAGTGTTATCAGGCTAATAATGCTAAATTTACCATTCACAATTCACAACTGTAGGCTGAGAGAATGAGAGAGAGAGAGAGAGAGAGAGAGAGAGAGAGAGAGTGTGTAATTTAAGAATCAGAGGACAGTATTATAGAGTCTATTATCCTTATCTAGAGCATCCCCCAACACTCTCTCTCTCTCTCTCTCTCTCTCTCTCTCTCTCTCACACACACACACACACACACACACACACAAGAATGTTACTGCCCTTCTTTGTGTTTGTGTTTTTATTGGGATGGTGTGATGGTGCGTGCTGCTAGGTGATCACCTGGAGTATATTGTGAGGTGTAATGAGAGTGTAAGGTTCATATGCTCACTCAGCAGCTTCTACATCCTTATCTGCTGCTCAGTGCTGACTCAGTAAAACATTACAAACCAGTCAGGTTGGTGAGATAGATTTTGGGCTAATGCCCTTTTTTAGGAGATGTGCTCCAGCCTCTTGTCAAACATGCACAAACTATAATAAACTAGAGTGACACTCATAGAGAGCAAGGTACCTCCACCAGGCACAAATAGATGCTGGTGACAAGTGCATTGACTAACCTGAAAAATCTGAAAAGTCTGCTTTTTATAGCTTGACATAGTTGTAATGAAATGTCGCCCCTCTAGTGGGCATGTGATGAACATTTTGTCCCATGTCCAATAATTTTTTTGTTTTTTTTTCCTCCTTATATATCGATCACCTTCAAAATGAAATGGTATTATTACTAGTACTACACCATACTTCATCTTCATCTTCTTCCGCTTAATCTGAGGTGCGGTCGGGTCGCGGGGGCAGCAGCTCTTCCAGGAGGACACCGAGGTGTATCCACAGTAGTTGAGAGACAGCATGTACCACACCATACTGTAAAAGTAATTTTTTAAAATCAATTCTGTGCATTACTTTTTGAGATATAGTGAACACAATTAAACAAAAAAACAGAGATGAAAACTTAAATTGTGGCAGAGGTAACAAAACAAAGACACCTGTCTTAGGCCCTGACACTATTCTCATTGGGGGCATTCGATTTTAAAGTTTTCAGAAGCAAATAGACTGAAAGACTTTGTATAAAAAAGAATTTGGATCTTTCCTTCACTGGAAATCAGAAGCCTGAACTTGTTCCAGTAGGACAATTCCAAAGAAGCTCCATGGAGAATTGGCTGGTCAAGGTTGGTGTGGAAGTAATTGAGTGGCTTGCACAGAACCCTGACCTCAACCCCACTGAACATCTTTTGAATGAACTTGAACACCGACTGTGAACCAGATACTCTAACCTGACATCAGTGCCTGATCTCACTAATGTTCCCAAATATACCAGCCCAAACACCTCAAAATCCATCCACATGCATCAAGAAACACAAATACTGTAATGCCCGTCGAAAGTGTTGTATAGAAACATGAAAGCAGTCGATATTACAAAATTTGCATTGTGTCTTGGATTTGCTGCTTGGATCAGACCTCACAGCGGTAGTTTAGCTTAAGATCACGTGCCCCTTCTTTCCAAAGAAATTTGTTTTGGTACTTGTGCCTTGTTAGCAAGAAGCTAAACTAAAGAGTGAAATGTAGCACTCGAGACACTGACAATGTGAAGCACTTGCACACTCACCTGACACATGCATTATGAAGGTGTGCTAAGTGTGCCTCGTATCAATTGGAATGAATAGAGTATATGTCAGTCTGTAATGTGTGCAAAAAAAAGGTCTATTTTATTGGAAATGCTTTGTAGTTTTTGACAATTAAATTCTGTCACCCAAGATCACTTTAGTCCTGCACAATAGAGAAAGAGAAAGACACTGAGAGAGAGAGAGAGAGAGAGAGAGAGAGAGAGATGCTGGTGTTGCATTTTAGCTTATATGCATTATTTCCCCTGCTGAGTCATTATCTCTGATTTCAGAATGTTATAATTGTGTGTGTTTGTGTGTCTGTCTTTCTGTGTGTGTGTGTGTGTGTATATGTGTGTGTGTGTGTGTGTGTGTGTGTGTGTGTGTGTGTGTGTGTGTGTTTGTGTGTTTGTGTGTAAAATCTGTATTGAAACTTTGCATAATTAGAGGAATAAGCTATGTGATATACTACACATCTAAATAATTTAGGGATTATATATATATATATATATAGTTAAAATATACTTTACACATAAAAAGAATATACTGAAAGTTGAAAATAAGGCAGAGACACAGTGATAAGTGAGAAATAGGGCTCTGTAAAGGACAAAGTTTCTATACTTTGAATCTGATCTATAAAAGACAAGGTTCTGGGAAACCGTGATATATAAAGGACAAGGTTTCTGTGAGAAATAGTGATCTATAAAGGACAGGGATCTGAAAAACAGTGATCTATAAAAGACAGGAAACTGTCCGAAATAGTGATCTATAAAAGACAAGGTTTCTCTGAGAAACAGAGATCTATAAAAGACTAGGTTTCTGTGAGAAACAGTGATCTTTAAAAGGCAGGGATCTGTGAGAAACAGTGATCAATATAGGACAGGAATCTCAGAAAAGTGTGACTGCTATAAACAGGCATATGAGAGAAACATGAACTGACACACACAAGGATGTTGTGAAGGTAGGGGTCTGTAAAAAACAAGACTTTTTAAAGGGGAGATCTGTGTGAAACGGGGATCAGTGAGAAACAGGGATCTGTAAGAAACAGAAATGTGAAGGAAAAAGACATGTAAGAAAAAAACAAAACTATGCGAAACAGAGATTGGTGAAAGACCAGAATCTTCGAGAAGCAGATCTCTGATGGACAGGGATCTGTGAACAACATGGATCTGTGAAGGACAGTAAGAATCAGTGAGAAATAGATCTGTGAAGGACAAGGATCTGTGAGAAACAGAGATGTGAAGGACAGAGTTCTCTGTGAAACAGGGATCTGTGAAGGACATGGAGGGGTAGATTATGTTTAGGTGTGACTGAAAGCTTTATTAAAGCTGTCTGGTGTAACTCTGTTGACACGCTTGCACACTAACCTTCAGCTCTGGTGCTGTCAGCTGTTGTGTGAAAGATTTGATAAAATGTCTGTGGAAATAAAAGGGTCTGGTTTTGAAAACCGCAGGTTAAAGGACACTCCGCTGAACAAGGTGTCCTCTTTTCATTCTTCAGTTTATGTTGGTCACATTGACACTTAAGTTTCTGTGACCAGGCCAAAGTAGATTATATTCCTACAACATGTCATTCTTTACCCCATGAGATGTGGTAGGATTAAAAAAAACTGTCTCCAGTAGTTTATTTGAGTAATCTTTATTTATCTTTAAATAATCTAAATCTTTCTCACTAAGCCAATCAGGATTTCATGTACAGAGTAGATAATGTGCAGGGTAGCATGCCAGAGGGCGTATCAATAGCTATAAAGTATATTTGTTAGTACTTCTGTTAGTTAGGTTTTTATTTTTATTTTATTTTATTTTTTTTTTCGTTTTTTGATATCATGTGCTTTTTTGTTTTGATTGTCCCCTTTGGCTTTCCATATCCTCATTATTGCGCTCACCTGTGTCTCGTTGCCTGCAATACTAATCTGTCAATTTAAGACCAGCATTTCCACACAGGCATTGCCAGGTCGTGCCAGAGTTTTCTCCTGTGCCTTTCCAGCATTTGTAAATCTATTGCCTAGTAGTTTTGGACATTGCCTGTTCCTTGACCATTCTTGCTAGTCTCTGTGATTTTTTAGATACCTCTACCTCATACTCTGTTTTTGACTTTTTGGATATCTCTGACCATTGCCTGTTTTTTGACCACGAGTTTGCCTGCCACTTTGGATTGTTTGCCCATCTATTAAACTGTGTGCTCTCCAACACTTCTGTCTGCATGTGGATCCCCCCACCCCCCCGTCAAGCCCTAAAAATATTAAAGTAGATACATTTTAATTTCCCTTATAGTTAATGAACAGATCTTTTTTATCCAAAAATATTGTTATGGTAGTTTTTTTTTTAAAACAATGTCTAATGAAATTACAGCCTTAAGCTTAAGCATAGTGTTGAAACCAAAATTGCAAGCGTGAAGTTAGATTTATTGCACTGATATGCAGTTAACATTTTCTCACAGAGCGGATCTTTTCAAAACATCTTGAAATTGCAGGTATGAAAAAAATGGTCTAAAGATTTGTTTAATGAAAATAATTTAAATAATTAAATATTATTATAAAAAAGCAAAGTTCTCAATTTAGCAGTCGATTTACGTTCGTACCCTCACCTATGGTCACGAGCTTTGGGTAGTGACCAAAAGAACAAGATCGCAAACACAAGCAGCTGAAATGAGTTTCCTTCGCAGGGTGGTGGGGCTCTCCCTCTGAGATAGGGTGAGAAGATCGGTCATCTAAGAGGAGCTCGAAGTAGAACCACTGCTTCTCCGTATGAGAGGAGCCAGTTCAGGTGGCTCAAGCATCTGATTAGAATGCCTCCCAAACACCTCCCTGGTGTGGTGTGGTGTTTTGGGCATGTCCAACCAGGAAGAGTCCCTGGGATTGGCCCAGAACACTCTGGAGGGACTACGTCTCTTGACTAGTCTGGGAACACCTCAGTGTTCCCCTGGAAGAGCTGGAGGAAGTGGCTGTGGAGAGGGACCTCTGGACCTCACTGCTTAGGCTGCTGTCCCCGCGACCGACCCCGGATCAAGCAGAAGAAGACGACTGACTGACAAATATTTAAATATTTGGCACAATATTTCAAGTGCAATAATACTTAGGTACAATATTCATTTGGTTGTTTACAGTAGAAGTCATTTTTATCTCTAAACATTCTTCTGAATATTTTTATTAAAATTATCCTTTGACTTAAGCCATTGTTTATAGACTTTATTATCAATCTAATATCTATACAGCTTACCCATCAGGGTCACATGGGAAGCTGGAGCCAATCCCAGCTGACTTTGGGTAAGAAATAGGGTAAACGCTGAAGATGTTCTATTGGAGAGCTAACATAAACACAAACAGCTATTCATATTTATGGGCTTTTTAGAGAAGCAACTTCACCTACTATGTTCTTTAGCTGTGGGAGTAAACCAGAGTACCTGGAGGAAACCCACACAGGCACAGGGAGATCATGTAACGTTTACACAGATAGGTGAAGGCAGACGAATAATTCAAACCCAGAACCTTTCGAATTATTGTTCCAATCTGAAATAATAATAATAATAATAAATATAATAATTTTATTCTTACTTTTTTGCTAGACCCAGGTTTATTTATATTCAAAGGTGAAATGTGAACACTGTTAGGTTAGAACGTTTGCTTCAAATCTCAGGTGAGGTGTTTCTGTGTGAAGTTTGCATGTTCTTCCTGTGTTTGCATGGTTCTCCTCTGGGTAATCCAGTTTCCTCCCACAGTCCAAGGACATGCACATTAGGTTAATAGGCTGCCCTTCGGTGGTCTGGGATGCTGTTTAGGCTGTACCTCACTTTTGTCCATAGTCGGCTGAGATAGGCTCTAGCCTCTCTGCGACCCTGATAGGATTAAATGGTTTGGCAAATGAGTGAATGACTGTGCTATTTCTGAACAGAGATATACAATGTATCCAAAAAGTGCTCTTCTTTACTGCTGTAGTGTGCTGTACCATCAACTGTGTAAATTACTGGACACAATGTTCTTATCTTCATCTTTATCTTCATCTTCTTCTGCTTAATCCGGGGTCACATGTGGGGGCATTAATGCATATTCTGCATTAGAAATGTTACAATGTTGTTATTACATTCTATATATATTGGAATCAGGTCATTCTGATCAGAAACTCACATTTGAGCACTTTCACTAGCTTCTAATTTGATACCTAATTCGTCCATTTTTCTACAATCACTGATTGGTATCAAAGGGAAAACAATGGGTCAAGCGAGTGCCTACCATTTTACACACTTGCTTGCACAATTGTGTTGCGCAGTGTTGTGCAATTCACCCACTGTTCAGAGAATTTTTTAATGTGAAAGGAAAACTAAGATGTAAGTTACAAGCCCCTCCCCCAAACAAGTCCCCATCAAGCTTGTTTCATCTTTCTCAAATAGCAGTGGACAGCTCAGCTTTGCAGAATGAAATCTTGTCATGGACCAGTTTATTATTATTATTATTATTATTATTATTATTATTATTATTATTATTAATATTATTATTATTATCACCATATATTTTTATATGGTGGCATAGTGGTTAGCACTTCCACCTCACAGCAAGAAAGTCCTGCGTTCGAGCCTCGTGCTCAGTGAAGTCATTTCTTTCTGTTCTTGATCTGTTCTTTCCATGCTTGTGTGGGTTTCCTTTGGGTGCTCCAATTTCCTTCCTTAATCCCAAAATACATTAGGCTAATTGGCTTTTTCAGATTGCCCCTAGGTGCGACTGCAGCTAGGAAGAGGATTCGGGACTCATCGAGTTAACTCAATCCTGAAGAGAATTGTGGATACACTGCAGCAGCGGGAGAAAGCTGGGGAGAGCTATAGTGTATGCATATATGACCCCTGACCCTCAGCTAAGAGGATAGAAGAAGGCAACAACGAAGATATTTTGTATCTGGACTGTTTGCTTGCCGTGTCTGGGGCAGCGCGGTGGTGTAGTGGCTAGCACATCCACCTCACGGCAGCAATGTCTTGGGTTCGAGTCCTGGGCTCAGGTGTTTCTGTGTGGAGTTTGCGTGTTCTTCCTGTGCTTACATGGGTTTCCTCCAGGTACTCTCCCAAAACATGCACTTAGGTAAATTGGTTGTTCAAAATTGTCTCTAGGTGTGTGTGTGTGTGTGTGTGTGTGTGTGTGTGTGTGTGTGTATGTGTTAGCCCTGCAATCTGGGTGTACCCTGCCTTCGCCCTTTGTCAGATGAGATAGGCTCCAGCCTTCTGCATGAAATTAAAAATATAGATATGTACACTATCAAATTGCCTTCATTCAGGTTCTGGTTAGATGCCTTAGCAAACACTGTACATATAAATTAGAATTCCTGATAGTTAATACACTACAACACAAAATCTCGAATATCCTACAGTATCAGAGTTCTCAGTTTGCAGTGTTTTAAAGGACAAGCACAAGCAGAATCAGGTGTGTGTGTGTGTGTGTGTGGGTGCGTGCATGTGTGTGTTTTGGTAAATTGATTTTCCGTGCGCAGTCCTATCAATTTGCAAGAGACACTTGAAAAACAAGCGATCTGCAAGCCCGCACCCGAGATTAACCACAAAATCAATCCAGAAGTGAGAGAGCGAGTGAGAGAGCGAGTGTGAGAGAGAGAGAGAGAGAGAGAGAGAGAGAGAGAGAGTGGGCGGCTATATAAAGTAAATGAGGATTGCTTTGGATGGTCTCTGTCACTAGTGTTGCTTCTCTGTATTTGGACACCCACAAACACACACACACAAACACACAAACACGCCACAGGCAAGATGCAATTGAATGAACTAATATTGGGAAATTGGTTTAGGGTTTGTTCTATTTGTCTGGCTGTGGACATCCAGCTCTCTGCACAGCAGGACTGAGTGGCAACAAGAAGACCGGTGAGGATGGAGACAGACAGAGAAAAAAGGCAGAGTAAAAAAAAGAACAATATGGTAGAAGGAAGTCAGGAAGATTGGTGGCTGCGATGGAAGCAGTTTCTTAATATGAGTGCTCATAGAGTGTAAACCCCCACCAAGCCATAAAACAAAGTACACATGACCCCCTGCTGGGTCTACTGTAGTACCCCACATTTTAAAATTGTGATCTCTTGCGTTAAATATAAGTTGCCATCAAATGCACAATCTGGATGACACTTTGACTGATGTCAAAGTGTCTGATCCTGAATCTGGTAAATTTTGTTCTATATATGATTTAAAAAAAAATCCCATTATAAGAGATAAGAATTTTTAGAAATTATGATATTTTACGTGTCATTATCAGTGCGTAAACTCTTACCAAAATTTAATTGGAACAGCTCTGGGTGATCACCTGCCCATCATAAAAATGTCAAAATCTAGATCTGTTAAAAACTGTGGAGAGGAAGTTGCTAGAAGTAAATCAAACAAAAAACCCCAAATTAACCCTGATAAAAATGTAACCTCCTCGGTAAACACCGTCATCACGCGCGTGTGTATAATCTAGCACAGTAATACAGGTGAGGTTTAGCAACCAAGATGTGCTACATGAAAGTAGCAACCCAGTCACTTAGGCATTAAAGTTTAGACCTAATAACATGAATGTATGGTTAACGAACTGTACTGAAACACCACGGTAGGAATAATCAAACTAATTGAGCCACTGTTTTGGCGGTTCTGTTTGGTTGATCAGCAGTGGCTCTAATGGCTCTGTTTATTCCACAGAGCCAGAGGACAGGCCCAAGAGACATGGGGAACCAGGATTCAAAACACACCCAGCACAGGCTAAATCGAGAACTGATGATGGTGAGTTACTCGGGAAGTATTGCACATACTGTATAATGTTTTAGCTTTCCATTAAATTACTGCTTATTGTCCTTAATAAAAGAAATGTCTAGGTGTGTGTCTATGATGCAATGTGTATCAGTGTGTGCGCCTGTCAACCGTTAAATGCAGAAGATGGAGTGAACCTTATAGGCACTTACGTACAGATTGTAGAATTGAGATTTCACACGAGTTCTGAATTTTTTGTGATTTTTTTGCAACAAGAGTAGCAATGCTGTAATACTGCTATGACTAGTGCAGCAGGGTTTCTATGTCAAGAACTGGTTTCATTTCTCATGACCTGACTTCAAAACTCAAGAACAGACCTGAAAAGTCAAGAACTGGCAATATAACCGCTTCCAGAGCGGATGTAGAACTGACTCCAAAGCCTAGGCTCTGACAAAAGAACTCAAGAACTAGCTCAAAATTATTATTATTTTTTTTTATTTCTTCCTGATTTTTTCCCTAATTTACTTGTATTGAATTCTAACCTGCCAATTAAAGCCTTAATATAACACAACCACCAACAACAAAGGAGGGGTGCAAGTAATATTATACCATCCGCATCTTTACGAACTGCTTGCTCATGCACATTCAGGGGCAGCCTATCACACTCAGAGGGAAAGCTCTATCTGCCCCCTTCTATGCATAAAGCCACAGATGCCCATGAGTGGCTGGTGATTGCTGTAAGTGAAAGGAAGGTGAACATATACCATCCCTACCTCCCATGAGAGCTTAGCCAGCTAGCTCCCATGGACTCCTGGTTGTGTATGGCTGCGGCATCAACCTGAATTCGAACCCACAATCTTTGGGTTTATAGTCAGGGGGTTGTAGAGAATTTTTAGATTCCTCCCTAATTTAATTGTACTATGTAAAGCTGCTTTGTGACAATGTCAAT
>JAQMYF010000007.1:21350894-21362919 GCA_030014195.1 Neosilurus mollespiculum
AACAGATACAGAATGAATCCTGTCAGTGAGTAAAATGTACAGTATTATCAATATGATAAACAGTAGAATGTAAATGTGGTGCAAAATGCAAATGTATAACAGTGGATGTTGTTGCTATATGGAGGAGTCGTACAGTTTAATGGCCACAGGTAGGAATGATTTCCTGTGTCATTCAATGAAGCATTTAGGTGGTATCAGTCTCTCACTGAACGTGCTCCTGTGGCTGATTAGCAGGTTGTGAAGCGGGTGGGAGATATTGTTCATTATTGTCTTTATTTTGGACAACATTTGCCTTTCTGACACTACCGCCAGAGAGTCCAGCTCCATCACCACAACGTTACTGGCCTTGCAGATCAGTTGGTTCAGTTTGTTTGCATCTGCAACCCTCAGCATGCACAACAGACTCATAAAGCATCCCAAGCAGTGTTCAGCAGATGTTAAACGACCTTAGCCTCCTCAAAAAATAGAGACGGCTCTGGCCCTTTTTGTAAACTGCAGTCATGTTCTTAACCGAGTCCAGTTTATTGTCAATATGAACTCCAAGGTATTCGTAATCCTTCACTATTTCCACATTGACCAATCAGTTCCTTGGTCTGTGTCGCATTAAGCTGCAGATGATTCTGCTCACACCATGTGCCGAAGGAATCCACAGCAGCCCGATATTCCATCTCCTCACCTCCACTGATACATCCAACTACAGCAGAGTCATCAGAAAACTTCTGAAGATGGCAGATCTCTCTGCAGTAGCTGAAGTCAGTTGTGTAGAGGGTGAAGAGAAAAGGGCAGAGGACGGTCCCTTGTGGTGCTCTGGTGTTGCTGACCACCGTGTCCGACACGCAGTGCTGCAGATGCACATACTGTGAACTTCTGGTCAGGTGGTCCTGGGTATATGGGAATATACCCAGGTAATAAATGGGTATAGCATAACTGGCAGCATATTTTTCCATTATTATTGTGTTTACAATGGAGTTATGTGACCATCTCTACAAATATTTAGTCCTTCTTCTGAATTCAGACCTGATGTTTTTCCACACTGAAAGTGAGATAATGTGTTAGTCTATGGCACTTTGGCTAGAACGATGTCCTTCACCCTCTCTGTGCTCCTGTTATTAGAGCTTATTTTCCATTAATGCTGAACATGTCTCTTAAAATCCTATTACATTCTTTAAATGAGACATTTTTCAATCCTGATGCCTTGGACACAGCCGTTTTATTTGCTTTATTCTGTAATGAAATGTGAAATAGCAATTATGCTGCACAGAAAGTTTATAGCTGTTAGTGCTATAAATCCTACATAGTGATGATGCACCCCCCCTCTCTCTCTCTCTTTCTTTCTCTTTCTCATATGCACACACAGTTCAGTTATATTTTCCCTCTCTTTATCCCTTTAGGTACACAGAAAATGGGTAAATGCGTTATTATTATTATTATTATTATTATTATTATTATTATTGGATCAAAGCATCTAGACATTAACACCAAGTATTCCTAAAGCATTTTGTGTGTGTGTGTGTGTGTGTGTGTGTGTGTGAGAGAGAGAGAGAGAGAGTGAGTGTGTGGATGTGAGAGACAGACCTTAATGCCTGGAGAATCAGAGGAAAAACAAATACTATTTCATGACATTCATGAAGAAAAAAGTTCTTGAGGAAATGTGAATTGCAATTTATATTCAGAACACAGTTTAGGACTCAGGGTCCGGGTGATTGTGTACATGTGTGAGAGAATATTATGCTGTATATGCACTAGCGAGAACAGTATGTGCGCATGCTGTAATGTGGTACAGGCTTATGGGGAAATGTGAGCATCACACACACACACACACACACACACACGCACACATGCACACACACTCACACACGCATACACATGCACATTCACACAGCACAGCTAATACACAGTTTTATTTGACACTGAAGTAAAAGGTTGTGGAAGAGGTGACCGTGTGGGCTGAGCGCAGTGGAGATCTGCATTTTTCCTGAGAGGTTGTTTGTAACCCAAAAAGTGTTAGTGATTTTTTTTTTTTTTTTTTTTTTTTTTTTTCTGCTTGAGATTTCCTAACTTTTTGATGAGTGGCATTTTTATCCATGAGTTAGCACAGTTAGTGGACTCTAGCCATGGGAATTTCAGCCCACATGCATTTGTTGTCAGTTTGATTGAGGAGTTGTCTGAGGTGCTTCACTGGTGGTGCTGCAGAAGAGGTAATTGCTGTGTTTTTGTGGCCCTCACAGTTTTCCTCTTATAGCCTGGAGCACTGAATGGTTCTGCCCTCGGGGAGTGGATCCTGAAGAGACCACTCAAACCTGTGCTTTAAAATGCAATGCCCTGTTCTTCTAGGTATTTATATTCTGTACCCAATCACTGGAAAAAGAGAGTCGTCTGTGACTGAGCTAAAGAATCATTCTATAAGGTTATAGCAAAGGTTGTTCTTTGTGCAGTGGAGAGAGAGATGAGAGATAGAGTGGGTACTTCTCACTTTAGCATTTGTTTGTCCATAGTATTGCACATAAATAGAAGCATAAGTAATGTTAACAATATTAAAATGAAGCCCCTGTCACATATGTAGCACAGCTGGTATACAGCAGGTCCATGACAGAAAATTAAGCAAATTTCTAGGACAGTTGTGGTGCAAAAGAAAATGCTGTCATAGACCGTTGTGACTGAGTTCTGAAAATGTATATTTTTCCCCCCGTCTGGTAGGTAATTCTCGATGTCACTTAGTGGTGACTGGCTTTGGGTAACTGATCTGAAGGTTGGAGGCTCAATCCCAAGGACCACCATGTCGTCACTGTTGGGTCCTTGAGCAAGGCCCTTCAGGCTCAGTTATATATAGGAATGATAAATGTTAGTTGCTGTGGATAAGAGTGCCTGCCAAATGCCATAAATGTAAATTTTCTCTTGTGCAATTCTCTTGAGACTCAAAATTCTCTTGTGCAATGCCCTACAACATCCAATACTGTGTTACCATAGACATACAAATTTCATACACTTACTTTCTTACATACACTTACTTTCTTACAATAGTGCTATGATTGTTCTACGTTAGACCCATGGCACTTCATTATATGCCAATACATATCGTACAACATTTTTACATGGTGTTAAATTGAGCAGGCGTATGTCAAGACATTTTTTGTCTTGCAAGAGTCACATCTCTTTTGTATTGAACATTGTACAATCTGGCTTACATACCTTACCTATTTCCCCCACGGCAGATATACAACACATATTGTATATGTCAGCGCAACTATGCAGCTTTCAAATTCACCTCACCCCAAAATCTATGTCAGTGCCTTCTGTTGTAGCTCGGCTGAACTTGTATGACTAAAAACAAAACCAAACAAAACAAAACAGTCAAGGCAGCCCTGGCCTAATGGTTAGAGAAGCAGGCTTGGGACATAAAGGTCGGTGGTTTGATTCCCAAGCCAGTAGTAAAATTGTATGGTGGTGCGGGAGTAAGCTACCACATTCATGGCTGAAGTGCCCTTGAGCAAGGCACCTAACCCCCAACTGCTCTCTGGGCACCCCAATATGTGGCAGCCCACTGCACCAAGTTTGTGTGTGCTCACTTTGGATGGGTTAAATGCAGAGGCAACAATTTTCCTTGCGGGATTAATACAGTATAAAAAAATAAAAAATAAAACAAACCCCTGCAGGCCTTTAATTAGCAGTTATTCACAAACTGTGTTCTTAAATGTTGAAACTTGCTCAATGCTGAATTGCTCTTATTATTAAAGGTGCACTATGTTGGATTTGGAAATGGAATATCGTATGGAATACGGAATAATTACCTATAACTGTTAATTGTTGTGTTTTTGTAAGCTTAGCTGAGTCATTTATATTCATATAAACTGTGGATCCTCTTCCCAGAAGCTGCCATGTTGTGCTGCTATGGTAGCCCAAAAGGACAAACTTCCAGAGAACACTTTATACATTTTCACAATTGACTTGTTGATTTTTGAGAGTTACTGCTCACTCCTAATGCAAGTACATGACTTTTTTGTAGTTTTCTACAGGGACAGCTCCAGAACTCATCGATCACCCCTCAGAGTGTTTAAATTCAAAGAATTCTGGAAGGCAGAACCTGCAAATACAAAGAATCTGATTGGTTTAAAATGTATTTTTTTTTATACCTGCTGTTTTCATTGCTAAATTGTGTTTTTAATCATATAATTTCACTAATGCCAAGAACAATGCAGTAGCCTAATTACTGAAAGCCAGCAGTGAGCCCTGACATGTCTCAGACACATGTACATAGCACTAAGTGAACATTACATGAATCTTAAAACCTCAGAATGACTGCACTTTTTACACAACAGGACTGTAATTACTTGAAATCTGTTGTATCCACAATAAACAAGGGCAATAAACTGAGGCAAGAAGCATGTCTGATCCTCAAATCCTAATTTTTTCACAAAAACAATGTGATGTATTCTTTTTGTGATGAAAATAAAAAAGGAAAGACACTTATAAGAGATCAGCATGGAAGATGCATTGGCTGGGGAGACATGATCAGCACCTTTTCTGCAAAGAGAACTGTAGGTATTTATTTATAAGAAATGTATTTATTTGTATATTGTCATTCATTCATTCATTTATTCATTCATTTTCTAAGCCGCTTATTCTTATTCAGGGTCTTGAGAAGGCTGGAGCCCATCTCAGCTGACTCTGGGTGAGGGTGGGGTACACCGTAGACAGCTCGCCAGGCCATTGCAGGGCCAACACACATACAGCCACACACTCACACTCACACCTAGGGGCAATTTGGAACAGCCAATTAGCCTACTGTGCATGTCTCTGCACTGTGGGAGGAAATTATTATTAGGAATTTATTATTATATTGTGCTTATGTTTATGTTTGCTGCTCCCAACGACCATTAGGGTGTTCATTCATCATTCATTTTTGGAATCCTAATTAGGGTCGCGGGAAGACTAGCGCCCATCTCAGCCGACTCTGGGTGAGGGCAGAGTACACCCTGGATAGCTCGCCAGGACATTACAGGGCAGAAACACGCTGACAGCTATGCAGCCTACTCTTTACGGAAATCAGCAATGGTACTTTTACATGCCTTTCACCCCAGACAATGAGAGACATGCCTGGCCTTTGATAACCCAGTTAGCTGCACTGGGGGGATAGCAGTGACATCCTGTTAATAGTGAGGCTTGAACCCCTGACTTTGGGATCAGTAATCCAGCACCCTAGCATCGGACCACCATTTTGGTGTGACGTACTAAATTATTTCTTAGACACAACATTTTTTGTTTACGTTTTTCAGTTGCAAACAGGTCTAGAATGAATCTGGATACAGAGATCTGCTGCACAGACAGTAGAATTTGAAAAAGAAGAGTCTTGATTGGCTCTTGCTAACTTGTTTCTAAAGAGCTATGTGTTTCAGTGTTCAGAATTTCCAGAATTCTTGAAAATATTGGAGGACCTACAACAGCTCCGTAATGTCGGATCGTAATGTAATGATCGTAATGTCGGAAGGAACAGGTGTTTATTGCCAAGCTTGGGGAGTTGTTGCAGGCCTTCATTCATGAAGTGTAGATTTAACTTCAGCTATTATTTTGGTAGAAGGCACAGTGGTGTATTGGTTTGCACATCCAACCAATGGACAGTGGTGGCTCAGTGGTTAAGGCGATGCCTTACTATTCCGAAGGTCAGCGGTTCAATCCCCACTGCCCCCACTGTTGGGCCCTTAAGCAAGACCCTTTAACCTTAATTGCTCAGTTGTGTGAACATGATAATTGTAAGTCGCTCTGGATAAGAGCTGTAAATGTACATCCGCCTCACAGCAAGAAGGTCCTGGGTTTGAGTTCCAGGCTTGGCGAGGGTGTTGCTGTGTGGAGTTTGCATATTCTCCCCATGTTTGCATGGGTTTTCTCTGTCCTCTGGGGCTCCGTTGTCCTCCCACAGTCCAAAGACATGTGCATTAACTTAATTAGACTATGTGTAAATTGTTATGTGTGGGCTGGCCCTGTGATAGACTGACAAGCTTTTTAGGGTGCACCCTGCCTTCGCCTAGAGTCGGCTGAGATAGGCTCCAGCCTCCTTGTGACCCCAGTAGGATTAAGCAGTTAGGCAAATGAACGAATGAACGAATTTTGTTTTGGTGAAAGGAGCTGCTTGAGGTTAACGGATCCCTGTGGTTCACAGTGGGTGATTATGGATACTCTCTGGTCCTCAGTCTGAAGGACACACCAGTGGTGACCACGCAGTGATGGATTAACCTTCACCTGCTGCGTTCCTTCTCACTTTAAACCCACACACACTCTGAAGGACACGGCGAGAGAGTTTTACACCGTGCAGCTAGCTTATCACAGCTTGACTCTGATCTAATAATCTTTGTTTGGATGTTACACCTGTGGTTAGATCATAGCTCTGTCTGAGCCATCATTCCCATAATTACAATCCATGCTGCTGTTGCCATAACTACAGGGTGATCATTGGGTACATTTTCAGTTCACTTTACATTAGTGTTATTTGTATAGCGTTTTTAATTGTCTAAGAGAAATCATACATGATGCCAAAGGTTTATTGCCAGGTGTTTAAGATACACTATACAGCCACAAAACAGCTGTATTTATGACATAACCTTTTGTATTAAAGTGAGCCTGAGAGAAGGAGAATTCAGATGTAAGTAATACCAGCCTGCCCTTCTGTTTGCAATTAACCAATTTAGGATTATCTGCAAATGTAGGGCTCCTACAATCTGTCCCTAGTTTAATAATGTCCTTTGAGAGAGAGAGAGAGAGAGAGAGAGAGAGAGAGAGAGAGAGAGAGAGAGAAGTGAGTAATTGACAGTGACAGATGGAATGATGTGGAAAATGGCTTAAATGAAACTGTTAACTCCACATCTAACATACACACACACACACACACACACACACACACACACACACACTTTTCCCCCTTATACCACTTCACTAAACATACTGCTAACCCCTACAACACTCAACTCAAGAGCTGAACCACACACACACACATAGACACGCACACACACACACACACACACACACACACATACACACACACACACACACACACACACATATACTGGCATGCACATACACAGAGTCACAATAAGTCAGTCCTCTTTGCTCATTATATCACTCTAATAATCACATCACTAACACATAAGCTCTTAACTCAAGCACTGACACCTACAGAACAAATATTTTGTAAGATTTCTCATTTTGTACAACAAGTGATTTCCCTCTCTACCTGCAGTACATAGCATTTAATTCATTTATTAGCATTCTGCCCATCAATCCATTGTTCCCACTCACAATCACAGTTACATCATGACTGTCCAATCCCACTCAGCTAGTTTAGATTCAGATCCAAGCCACCTGCCACCTGTAAATACAGGAAATGTGATACATCAAATAATTAATGCAGACAACATTGGCAGCAGGGCAGATGGTTATAAAGCAGGATAAATGCACATATCAGACATGATTATTTTTTTAAGAACATGAAAAAATGATTTTGGGGTTTTTCTGCTTTAATGGACTGGTACCACTTAGTGTAGATGTTACTGTGTATAAAGTTTAAATGTGTTTGCAGGAACAATTTTCCCTTTAATTAATTCTGACCAATCCTTTGTACTCTCTTATATTTGTTGTCTTTAAGAGCTGAATAAAATCACACACGGGCATAGTGAACTCCATCATATCAAGCACTGTGCAAAATATTGCATTCTGTGCCATAGGCTGCATTTTATTGTACAAACTGAATCAGCAAGTTGGGACCCAAGCAGGGTGTTTAAACTAATAGGATTTGATCAGGACTTTTTTCGGATGCTGCTAAGACTAGAGTTGAACATGCTGGCTCACCTCCCAGGTCATTAAGCCTGGAAATACTTTCTAGACAATGCTGTAGATATAGCATTCTCCATCTAAGAAGGGCTGGTCATTAAAGGCACCCATTCACTAGTGAAGATGTGTTTTATCTTCTGTTAGCAGTTAATTTTGGCTAAATTCAAAGGCTTCCTGGAAAACCACCATAGCTCATGGGATTAGTATCTTTTACTCAAAACAGGTGATGGCAATGTTTAGTAATATGCCCCATTTAGGGTTTATTGACACTTGTGTACAGGAGTGAGCAAATGCTTTCAGAAAGATCACACTTTATTTCATGTTTATTTAATATGCCTGGAAAGTGAATATAAGGTGTAGTGGGAGCCGTGTTGATGAGCATGAATTTCCATGCTGTGCATGGAACCAACGCTCTGAGATCAGCCACCATATCTTCCACATTAGCGCATTTTAATATATATTTTAATTTAGTGTAATATTACCCATGACAGCAAGCAGTTTATAACAGTTTTTAACAACAAATTTAAATCAGTGCAATACACAAAGTTATAGAACCCTCACAGCTGTTTTATGTGTATTGTATTTATGAGATGTCCCAAACTACTTACAGGGGCTTGCAAAAGTCTTCATACCCTTTGAACTTTTCCACATTTTGTCACATTACAACCACAAACGTTTATGTATAACACAAAGTAATGCATAATTGTGGAGTGGGAGGAAAATTATAACTCTCTCTGTCTCTATCTCTTGCTCTCTCTCTCTCTCTCTCTCTCTCTCTCTCTCATTTACAAATAAAAATGAGAAAAGTGTGGCGTGCATTTGTATTCCTTGCAAAAAACACCCACCCCACCACCCCCTTAACGCCGAAGCAATACTTCGTACAAACAACTTTTGCTACAGTTTTAGCTACAATTCTTTTGGAGTATGTCTTTTCCAGCTTTAAACATTGAGAGAATTAAACGTTTGCACAGATTGGATGGAGAGCATCTGAGAACAGCAATTTTCAATTCTTGCCACAGATTCTCAATTGGATTTAAGTCAGGACTTTTACTGGGCCATTCTAACACCTGACAATCCTTATATCTAAACCATTCCATTGTAGCTCCCGTTGTATGTTAAGGGTTGTTGTCTTGCTGGAATGAGAACCCCAGTGTCAAGTCCTTTGCAGACTCTAACAAGTTTTCTTCCAAGAATGTCCTGTATTTGGCTCCATCCATCTTCCCATCAGCTCTAACCAACATCCCCACAGCATGATGCTGCCACCACCATGTTTAACTGTTGGAATGGTGTTATTTTTCTGCCACACATAGTGTTTTGAATTTAGGCCAAAAAGGTAAAGTTTGGCCTCATCTGACCAGAGCACCTTCCACATGTTTGCTGTGTCCATCACATGTCTTTCTTTGAACAATGGCTAAATTTGTGGAGTGCATAACTAATAGTGGTCCTGTGGACATAATCTCTCCCCTGAACTGTGGATCTCTGCAGCTTCTTCAGATTTACCATGGTTCTTGTTGCTTTTCTGATCAGTTCAACAGTTCTCTCTCTCTCTCGACTTCCTATTTCCCCTTCCCACTATAGGTGAACAGAAATCCAAAGAAGACATTATGATCGCTTTTCAGATTTTGTTTAACCAACCCAGGGCATCCCACCTGCAGAGCTTTACACGCTTGTTCGTATTATTATAATTTTATTTATTTATGAATAATCCACACTTGATGCTGTCTTTTAGTTATTTTACTGTATATAAAGTTACACATAATATAGAGATTCAGGCATTACCTAAAAGTTGAGCTCCCAGTTGATGTCCCTATTGATAGGCTGCTGATCTAATTAAACTTATTCAGTTTACTTTTCTTTCCAAGGAAACAAAAGTGCACTTTAAAAATCATCACAAACTGGGTTTCCTATGATTATGGAGGGTGTCATGCAAAACTTTTTCATCACTCACTCATTTGCCAAACTGCTTAATTCTACTAGAGATGGGGAGGATGGTGCCTATCTAAGCCGACTTTGGGCTTCGTACACCCTGGACAGCTCGCCATACTATTGCAGGTCTCACTCACACTTAGGGTCATTTTGGAACAGCCAGTTAGCCTAATGTGCATGTCTTTGGACTGTGGGAGAAAACTGGAGTACCCAGAGGAAACCCATGCAAGCATGGGGAGAATATGTAAACTTCACATACAAATGCCTGAGCCCAAATCTTGGTCCTTATTGCCATGAGGCAGAGGTGCCACCATGCCACCGCAAAAACGTATGCACCAAAAAAGAAAAAAAACAAGCTCATGAGTTACCAGATTGTCTTAGGTATGGGTCTTCGTGGGAGTATTAGTTTAGTATTATTTTTGAGTTCTGTTTGTATTTTGTGGGGCAGATGCAACAAAAATTCATTCAGTGAGCACTTGCCTGGTGTGTAGTGAATAATAATAAAAATAAGAAATCTATCAGTGTAGCTTGGCAAACATTAGAGCTGAAGATGTAATATGCAAGCTGTGAGGCTATAAATTTCAGTGCTGTTTGATACTGCACTAATAAAATATCCTAAAAATAGCACTATCCCAAAGGATTTAAGTAAAATATAACAAATCAACTGCTTTTCTGAATTACTGTTTATTAAGTTAATAATAATAGGCCAGCATCCCATAGTGAGTTGATATATATTTTAATATTTTTGTGTCCTATGTCCCTGTATGTGCTGAAAAATATATAGCAAAGTTTTCATTTTAGTTTCTGCAGGGGGGGATATTAGAAGTCACACATCAGTAGAACTGAAGGAATGCTGGTGATTTCATAGGGGAGTTAGTGTGTGACACTTCACCTCGCTCCTAATGACATATTAACACTTCCAGTGGCGCATTTGCTGATTATGCACATTAAATCACACAAACAGCTTTCAAAAAAGCCAGATATAGCTCTAGATCCTAATACGCACTAGGCTTGCTAAGAGCCATATTACCACAACCAGCATCATCAAGAACTAATGTTGTCCATTTCTCTTGATCTCTGCTTTTTAAAATTTGTATTTTATTTAAATAATTATTATTATTTTTTTTACAATTATTATTATTTTCGAGTACATAGTGTGTCTCATCAGGAACTGGAAAACACTAGAGAAATACATCTGAATTTGTAGTATCGGATCAATCCAGATCATGTATTTATATTCTAATACATTCTGAAGCATTGCAAATTATTTATTTAAAATACTTGGGCACTTTCTTCCTCTGTCTATTTGTCCTCTCTCTCTCTCTCTCTCTCTCTCTCTCTTTATCTCTCTCTCTCTCTCTCTCTCTCTGTCTCTCCCCCTTTCTTTCTCTCTACACATCTATTTGTTTTAATTTTACCCATAGTGCAATAAAGCTTATATTCACCTGTGAACCCACTTGCCCTCTGGCCCCAAATGTTTCCATAGTGACAATTTGGAGGAAGTCTTTTCTTTTTCCTCTGTAATAAATTACTTCTAATTTCTCTGAAATAAAACCACTGATTGTTCATTACATCATTTCTGTAAAAATATATGGAGAACTCCCAACAGTATCATGGCATATTCTCCGCTGAAAGCTCTTGCACTGGAAGCTATTCTTAAAGTCATAAAGCTGTCCTCATTAAGGTTCACTAATAAACATAATTTAAAAAATAAAAAGAACATCATGAGAACGCGCTGAACTGACGTTACTGACACACACTCCAATGTGAACAGTTAACCTCCATCGCTGACAAACACTCCACTGTGTGGGCGTCTTGGAGTGAGTGGGTGAGTGATTAATGTGATATTTTGTTAACCACAAACTTCATGGCAGTCATTTTTTCATTTTGGCTTTGCTGCACAATGTGTGTGTGTGTGTGTGTGTGTGCCTTCAGTTGAAAAAAAAGAAATCAATAAAACTAAAAGATGAGGAATGCTACTGATCCCAGTCAATAAGATGAAGAGAAAAGGGAGGGCAAGATGAGAGAGAGAGCAGTGATAGTGATGATGAGAGTTTAAAAGTTTTTTTTTTGTTTTTTCAGTTTATATATAAAGTTGCGATCAGGCAACTATTTAACCAACAAATTAATACTACAGTGGTTCCAGAAAAAAATCACCCCCTTCAAAATATCCACATAATGTTACTTTGCAGCCTGAAATAAATACACACACACACACACACACATACACACACACACACTTAGAATGTGTATTTGTATGACCAAGTTACTCTTTATCCTG
>JAQMYF010000007.1:21399592-21411782 GCA_030014195.1 Neosilurus mollespiculum
ACACACACACACACACACACACACACACACACACACACTCTCTCTCTCTCTCTCTCTCTCTCTCTCTCTCTCTCTCAATAAGAGAGGATCATTTAAAGCTTTTGAAGCAGAATTAACACACTGAACACAAATCTCCATCTTGCTTTTCCATCAGAAAGCGTTTGACTTGATGGGATTTTGTTCTTGTTCACGCCCTGCTTTTTAATTTTGTTCTGCATGGGATGGTTAATTCACTTATTTTCTTCAGGTTTCCCTTCTTCTGTACAGCACACATAGAATGGTAATCACCTCAAAGTCTACATGACTGCACCAGCTTCTGCATAAGGCAATATATGTTATTAAATGCTAAATTGTATATTCGTAATAAACACCAATGAGTTTTGTAATGTACAAACACACATGGTTTTAACTTAGGCAAGAGTGCTTTGAGCTGATGACACAAGGCTCAGTGTAAACCAACATAATTCTCTTCTGTCTGGCTGCAGTGTAAGCTGGAGTTCCAGGCATGTGTTTCGGGAAAGAGCATTTTAGTGATGTGTGATGGACCATGCCCCTGCCTACCAGGACAGGAATTCTTCAAACCAAACACTGAAAAAAATGGTGAGTCATTTACTATTTATTATTTTCCTCTCTTTTTCAGCAGTTTGGTTTTGCTGGATTCTGAGCTAAATAATGCCTGTGTGTGTATGTGTTTCATAACTATATTGCTTTCAACACATATGTGTGTGTATGAGAGTGAGAGTGATTGAGCCCTAAGGTGATGGTTAGTCACAGTAAATGCTGAATTAAAAGTTTCATACCCTTAACTGCACTACATGAGGATGAGGTCATGAGGAGGAGGAGAGCAAGAGAGAGAGAGAGAGAGCAAGAGAGAGAGCATACACTCCTCTTTTTTATTCTTATTCCTTTTAACTTTTTCAGCTTATTCCTGTTCCCTCACTACTTATTTTTTTTGGTCACAATGCTTGATACGTGATTATCAAGCATTGTGAAGATATGTGGTAATTATTTTTACCTAGTCCATCACACACTCTGTTTAAACTGACCGCTCTTGTACTTTACCACACCATGAATATGCATGGATAAAAAAAAAATGGGTTAAATATTACACATTGCTGAACGTACATGTGTGAATATGAGATGAAAAGTAATCGCAGAGAGGGAGATAGGGGAGGGGATTCTCAGATTAGTTTCTTTGTCTACATGCAAAAGTGTCTTTTTTAACCTTTAATTTAGAAACCAAATTAAAACCTAACAATAATGCATTTTGTTAATAATATGATAATTATTAAAAAAACAAACATCCAACGTTTTAGTAGAGGTCAGATTATTTATTTATTTATGTTATTACAGTCTTTTATGAAAAATATATGACCAAATGAAATGTTCTTTTGTGCAGTTTAGGTTATGTTATTTCTTACTATGTTAAGTCTGTAACATAAAACTTTACCATATAAATTCATATTATTTTGTGACCTTGTAATTTGTTCTAGTTTTTTACATTCCTAAGTGTTATCTGGCTGTAGTATATGGCTATAAATTTAGTTACATTACTGCTTAAATGTCATGACCTGACCATCTAAAATAAATGGCTTAAAAATACAAACAAGTACAAACAGGCAAAACAAAAAATAAAATTAAAAACCAGCAAAAACAGTAGTATAGACTGTTGCAGTGAGTATTTGAAATGTGTGTGTATGTATATATATATATCAGAGCTAAGAATCCTAATAATAGTCTGTTTTGGTAATTTTGCATGTTTCCACATATTTTTATTTTTAGTTTCTTATCATTTCAGCTGTTCTTGAGTTAAGGAAAATGTGTGATTTCACCCTGTCACTGTCGTACATCAGCAGCCCTTTTGTGATAATTTATTTAGCCTCGACACAGTCGCCAAGCAAATTCAGCTCAAGTTCTCATTCAAGGTGTCTCCTGATTAATTGACTTAACCTACTTTTTGGGGGTGACATTTTTTTCAAGTAGAACACATCTTACTAACTACATTCAGGAAATATATCCAAAACTGAAAAAGCAGAAATATTTAGAACATGCATTAACAGTAATCCAAAACGATGTTGGCACGTCTTCCTAGAAGACCAAATATGCTGCATGTGATGAAGTTGATGTTTAATTTGTGCATCCAGCATTGTGTGTGTGTGTGTGTGTGTGTGTGTGTGTGTTTACTACTGTAGAATGAACTGCCAAGATAAACTGTAATGATGCCAGAAAAGAGGAACAGTGTGAACAAGGAGTAAACATTGAATGTAATGAAGGAAATTACACTAAAATTCAGAACAGTGAAGATTACTTTGAAATCTATACCAGTTAATGGCCTCATGATCCCTCTAGTTTGCTGTATAACTTTTTGCATTTGCTGCTAAAAGTGACTGACATTTTTTTATTTTCTTTTATCCTTTCATTCCCTTATATCAACCCAATGATAGTTACACAAAATGTTGCTTCCTGAGATTAAAAAAGAAAGTAAATAGTCTTAATCCAACAAAATGTTAAAATCACATGTTAAATATTGTCCAGTGCAACAACTGCTATATCCTGCCATACGAAATGTCCAATCTCCTTCTGTTGGTCTGTCTCTGTCTATTGCAGAAATAACAGTAATACCAATCACCCGTAATGTTAAACCCATTGAGAGTTGATGTAAATAAAAATAATGATCTAATTACAATGGTACCTGTCATGGGATGGGATACATTACGCAACAAGTGAACAGTCAGTCAGTTCTCAAAGTTAATGTGTTATAAGCAGGAAGATTGGAGGATTAACAATCCCCCCCCCCCCCACACACACACACACACACCGAATGTGTAAGCAAACTGCCACCCACATCTCTATGAACCCCTTGCATTAATGCATTCACAGATGCCCTCGCTTGGCTGGTGGTCACTTTGAGTGACAAGGTGGTGAGGAGTGAGAGCTCATTCAGTTAGTGCCGATGGATTCCCAGGAACGAATGGCTTCGTGAATAAACCGGGATTTAAATTTTTAAATTAAAATCTCTAGGTTAATAGTCATGCACATTGTCACTGCGTCACTTTGGGAGCCCCAGGATCTAAGCGAGACAAGGTAATAGAAGAAAGTGGAGGAAGTGTTATGCTCTGGGCAGTATAATCATAGGAAACCTTGGATCCTGCCTAATGTGTTATGTTGGATTCCTCATTTATGCAGAAGTTACTGGTCCAAGCTAAATTGGATTGAGGTGCTTCCTTGGCCCCTAAATCCAATGGAACATGTGTGGGATGTGCTGTAAGAACAAGTCAGATCCTTGGAGGCTGCACCTCACAATGTACAAGACTTAAAGGATCAGCTGCTAAGGTCTTAGTACCAGATGCCACAGCACAGCTTTAAAGGTTTTGTGAAATCTATGCAATGACAGCTCAGAGCTGTTTTGGTGGCTTAACAGGGGCCTACAGAATATTAGGGAGATGGTTTTAATGTTATGACTGATCAGTGTATTGGGTTGTTAAGTTTATAACACTGGTTATACATTTCACTATTTTAAGAATATGTCATCTGTCACAGTTAGCTGGCTGGATTGCTTAGAAACCCCCCTCAACATACACACACACTGCTATATGTGTCTTCCAGAAACAGGTTATGAAAACAAACCCCCACTGTATTAATGTGTTTACACGCACAGTCAGTCGTTTCAAGCTTGAAGCTTTTGGGCTTCACACACTACTCCAGTGCTGTGTATTTTGGTTCAGAAGGTGAGCGAGCTGAGGTCTGTGACTTGTAAACATAACAAAATCTTTTCTCCCACCGGATGTTTGGATAGTGCAACCATGAGGCCACTCTCTGGTGTCTGCAAGATGAGAAGTTGATTGGGGTTTAAAAGTGTTGGCTCTGTTGTGAGGAATTCCTTTAGCTTGCAATATTCAAACTGTGTCTTTCTTGCCAACTGTTTTATTTTTAGCATTTATGAAAGGCAGGCAATGAGGAAAAGTGCAGCACAAAACAACCCAAGGCTCCGATCTGATTGTTCATGCTGAGCTTTGGGAGGTTCATTACCCAACATGGATCAGGGTTTTTAGCGTGTGAGGAAATGCACATATTTAGAACTGCACCTGACCACACAGATGCAGAAACCCCTGATGCTAGAAATGAGTTTTATTAGGAAAAATTATCATGAGGAGCTCATGTTTTTGTTATTCGTGTCAGCACTGACTAAGTGTAGATCTCACAATAAAAAAGCAGGCAGTTGATTGATTAAATCTGAAGCAAAATTGTATAAAAGGCACATCTAATTACTGACTGGATGGGCATGTTTTCTCCTCAAAGGTTTTCAGCCACCAGCACATTTCACTGAAAAACTTCCATTTATATCATTCATTCCACAATGCAGTTAATTTACTAATTTCTTTTTCATTAATTCTCCAAACTACTCACACCATTTCAGGGCTGCTGTTGCAACAGTGGGAGCAGTCTTCCCATCTTCTGCAACTTCCGGTCTTCTGGGCTGTGTTGCCTGGTGCTGAATACTTTGGCAGGGTCTCCCATGGCAAACTGGCCAGGGGTGAAGATCCACACCAACAGGAGCCAGAAGACAAATGAGAAAATGGACAGAGAAAATAGGCACCCTTTCCAGAGCAGAAAACCAGGACCTACAGGACTGTGAACTGCAAAAGCCTTAAGCAGCCTATATATAGTATAAACTTTGCTAATTTTTTTTTCATGACTTGTACATTAGTAAGTCAGATTTCACATTCATGTCACAAAAACCATTGCATTTACAGCATTTTTGGCAGATGCTCTTTTCCAGAGCAACTTACAATTATTATTTTTATACAACTGAGCATTAAGGGCCTTGCTCAAGAGCCCAAAGGTGGTGATAGTGGGGATTGAACCACTGACCTTAAGATCAGTAACCCATCGCCTTAACCACTAAGCCACAACTGCCCTATGCACAACTGCATTATGTAAGAGACCACTATTCAGACAGACAAGTAATGAATGCTGTTTGGGTTAACGAAGCAAGTGTGACAGTCAAAATCTCCAGGAGAACTGTGGATGGTGTTGCAAGATGCTAAGTAAAACTTACAGCTTATTACCCTGTATAACTTCCCAAACGATACCTGAGACTACTATACTTTCAAAGCAAAGGGTCCTCACACCACATATTGACTTTGTGTCATTTATTACTGTTTAATATGCCTGAAGAACGAAGTTCTGATTCTCCTTGCCGATTTCAATACCAGAGTGGGTAAAGACCATGACTCTTGCCCCGCTTGCCTAGGTCATGTTGGAGTTGGCAAATGCAATGAAAATGGCCAACGTCTTTTGGAGCTCTGTACCTTCCACCATCTTTGTATTACAAACACATTATTTGGCACAAAGATGCAACATAGGGTCTCATGGATTCACCCAAGATCCAAAAGCTGGCACCAACTTGACCTCATTATCACACGTCGTGAGCATCTCAACAACATTCGTATTACGCGAGCATACCACAGTGCTGATTGCAACACCGATCATTCCGATCATTTCATTCATCTGCTCGAAAGTCCAAATAAGTCCGAAGAAATTACATCATACTAAACACCCTGCCAAACCTTGCATTAATACTGCTGTCAATGCCATTGAGGAGAGACTCTCACTTTTCAAGGCAATTCTGAGTGCCAAACTCAGACCTCTAACTGAGTGCCCCCTCCAACCTCTAATTGAGGAAAAGAGGAATACCCTGAAGAACTACCAGTGCAACCCCTCACCAAGCTGCTTAGATGCTCCCTGCCAAGTCAGAAAACGTACAAATGTTGAGTGCAAGAACTGTGCCAACAGCTTCTGGATGGGTGTCTGCTCTGAGATACAATCAGCTACTGATAATGGTAATATCAGAGGCATGTTTGAGGGCATCAAGAAAGCAAAAGGACCCACACAGTCTAAGTGTGCCTCACTGAAGACATCAAGCGGGGAGATCGTCAGTGACCAGTCCAAAGTGATGAAGTGCTGGGTAGAGCACTACAGTGAGCTCTATGGTGGTATAAGCTTTGTCTCTCCCTCTGCTCGCGGCAAGATTAAAAGACTTCCCACAATGCTTGAGCTGGACGATGTTCCAACTAAAGATGAACTCTCAAAGGCAATCATGGAGTCTTCATCTGGCAAGGTTCCTGGACAGGATGGAATCCCAGCTGAAATTTTCAAATGTGGTGGAAACCAGCTGCTTGACACTCTCTACCACCTGTTTTGCAAGAGCTGGGAACAAAGTTCTGTCCCTCAGGAGATGAGAGACTTAACCATCTCTACCCTGTAAAAGACCGTAATAACTATTGGGGTATCTGTCTATTATGCATTTCTGAAAATTTGTTCACTCTATCGCCTACAACTGCTTGCTGAACGGGTGTATCCTGAATTTAAATGTAGTTTTTGCTCCAAACGTTCTACAGTGGATATGATCTTCTCACTGAGGCAACTCCAAGAAAAGTTCAGAGAACAAGAGCAGGCACTTTTCACTGCATTTATTGAACTAACAAAGGCCTTTGACCAGGTCATTAGAGATGGCCTCTTTCAGATATTACCTTTGATTGGTTGCCCTCCAAAACTCCTGAGCTTCAGTCAGTCATTTCATGACGGTACACGGTACACAAAATCAACTGTGGTGTGAAGCAGAGCTGAGTACTGGCACCCTCACTGTTTAACATCTTCTTTTCTGTCATCCTAACACATGCATTCAGGTCTAGTGAGGAAGGTATCCTGCTGCGTACCCGATCTGATGGAAAACTCTTCAACCTTGCACGTCTTTGAGCGAAGACAAAAGTTTGCAAAGTGACCCTCTGTGATTTCCTCTTTGCTGATGAAGAGCCCTTGTTGCACACCACAAGGCAGACCTACAGTACCTTCTTGACCAGTTCTCCAATGCATGCACTTACTTCAGCCTCAGCATCAGCTTGAAGAAGACAAAAGTTATGTGTCAGGGTTCAGAAGCTATGCCTGTCCTCACCATCAGGGACTACACCTTGGATGCCATTCCAAGCTTAATGTTGAAGCAGATGCAAAGAGGGCAAGGAGGAAAGCAAACACTGGTGCGGCACTGATGTCATCTGCGTTTTTCTGTGAGATCTGTGGCTGTACCTGCCTCTCAATAATTGGTTTGGTCAGTCACCGAAGAAAGTGTTCGCAAATGCGCTAATTATGGACTATGTCCAATGACTGCCTACAAATGTGCTTTATAGATTTGAGTAGAAAAATTTAATTTAATTATTTCTATGTAAGTTTAAGGCATTTTTCCTTTATAGCTTTTCTTTGCATGTGCCTAAAACTATTTTGCACAGTACTGTGATAAATGGTGGTATGAAGGGACCTAATGGGCCCACTACCCCCAATGTCCAGAGGGGGTCTGTTGCAATGTCTGCCAGGTGGTAGATGGAATTTGGCACAGTACAGTGTGTTTCCAAAAATGGCACTAAAAAAGACAACAATAACAACAATAGTGATAAGGAACTTATGCCATCAGATTTCCCCAAATAGCATTGAGGTAATAGATTGTAGAAATGTAGGCTTTAAAAATTAAATGATCCTAATAAAGAGAACTTGATTACCATTTATGGCAATTATGTAAACGACTATGTAAATTATGTAAATGACCACGGCCGTGTGCAAGCAAAATCTGTAGGATTTATCAAAGCACACTCCAAACACAAACCAAACTGCACCCTTTTTTACATGATAAATCTGACTTACCAGACCAGGTTTCAAGGGGCTGTTGCAGAACATCAGTCAAGGGCAGGTTTTCCTTTAGCATCCCAAAGCTACTATATGTAAAGTGTAATACTTCTTACAGTTAAGAAAGGAAACAACAGATCAGTTTCAGGTTCAAAAACCCAACAGGCTGGGATTTGAACTCAAAACCATCCTATTAATACCTTTAACCACAAAAAAAAAAAAACAAACGAACAAAAAAAGCCACAAAAAAAAAAAAAAAAACAGTTTAATTTTGAACAAAAAGAATGAAGTGGACGAATCTGTGCATGGCCTATAAAGTTTACTGACCATGAGGTCCATGAGCTACCATCTACAGGTGTGTGTGCGCGCACACGCTTTAGGTACATGCATAGAGAGCTATCTCAAAAATGTGCGAAAGGAACAGATGATTAGTAAACTGCTATCTGGTTTTTCCTCAAATAAGCACTTTTGTTCTCTTTTGTTCTGTAATTTCGCTGTCCTGCCATTATTACTGATTGATGATACACCATACATGTGGTACAGGAAGTCAGTCTTTATTGCAGGAAAAGACAATGATTGTTTTTTGGTGGCCGCAATCATATGCTCTTTCTGTGCTGTGCATATATTTATAAAAGACTTCACGTTACCTGATTGCAACCTACATAGTATTTTATCAGACTGCCCATAGTTTAGTGCTACAAGTACATGGCATGCTTTCTTCCGCAGCTGTATATGGGTTGTGTTTGTTTGATTGTTGTTTGTGTGGATTTATTCAGTTTTTCCTAACTTCAGGAAAGTTTTGACAGCCTCAGAGCTCATAGACAGCTGTATTAAACTTTCTGCTCTCTGCTTAACCTTCCATAATGAAAACTGTCGATGAGGTAAGCATGCAGACACACTATACACACAGAGAGAGAGAGAAAGAGAGAGAGAGAGAGAGAGAGAGCGAGAGAGAGAGAGAGAGAGAGATTCGATCTTACCTGTGCTGCTATGGAGATTTGTGATTAGTGCAGATCATGACTCACACACACTTTATGAGGAGGACAGCGCACCTTCATACAAGGATCTTTAATAATGCCCAAACCTAGTGTTCTGTGATTAGAGAGAAAGCTGATGAGTGTTTGGAATCAATTCAGTACAACGAAAATGAGGAAGGTGGTAACTAATGCTAATTAATGAATAATTCATCCTTAGCACTATTTCATTATTTCTCTCTCTCTCTCTCTCTCTCTCTCTCTCTCTCTCCCTCTCTCCCCCCCCCCCCTCTTTTCCTCCTTATTGTCAATCATTTTCTTATAAAGGGCCAAACTTACTGACAGAATTGAATGAACATACAGATAGAGTTAAAAGTCCACAGAATAAATCTTTGTCTGCTCAACATTCAAATTAATACTTTCTCTTAAAAAAAAAAAAAAAATCATTTATGTTCTTGCAAAAGTCTCACTGTGTTTTAAGAAATGTCACAATCCCTTCAGAAAATAGGCATAACCTCTTGAGACCCCTCTGTCATCATATGAGTAGATTGTATTATCTTCTCCCAACTACATTGCTTGTATGTACTTGCGGGATCTGCATATGAGAGTCATTGGGTATTACTCTTTATCCAAACCTCTTCCTGTTTAATGTTGATCAAGTTCGATATTTATCAGGTGGTAAGAAACAGAAGCGATGTGGAGAAAATACAAGACACACAACATTATGGTTTTGTTCATAGGAGGATAAGGAAACAACATTTCACTGAAGGGAAGGAATTTTCTCCACTCATGTTAATTTATTTGGAATGCCAGAGGAAGACATTAAGAGAACATATCGACTACCAAGGCATGTTATTCTGTACCTGTTTTTAACCCTTCCCTAATTTAGTGCAGGCAGTCCTTCTTGCATCATGGTGTGTGTGTGTGTGTGTGTGTGTGTTTTGCAGTAATCAACTTTTATTTATTTATTTATATATATATTTTTTGATTTTTCCCCATTTTTCTCCCTAATTTAGTCGTTTCTAATTCCCACCCATCAACTTTTGCCTTCCCCATCACACGATAACCACCGACCAGGGAGGGGCACAAGCAAGCACACGCCCCCTACGTGACATGCGATGCTACCGCCCGCCTCTTTTCGAACTGCGTATTTGGGGGCGGCCTAACACACTCGGAGGGAAAGCGCTATCCGCCCCCTTGTACGAATGAGCTCACAGACACCCATGATTGGCTGGTGATCGCTGTGAGTGATAGAGAAGTGAGCGTATGCCATCCCTCCCTCTCGTGAGAGCTCGGCCAATTAGCTCCCATGGACTCCCGGTCACGGATGGCTGTGGCATCAACCCGGATTCGAACTTGCGATCTCTGGGTTGATAGTCGCGCACCTTGTCGATGCGCCACTCGGGAGCGCAATCAACTTGTTTTTAATGAAATTGTATAAAATAATTGTCAGTCCCATTGCCTTTTACTAGGCTTATTGTGCATGAATTTTCAGCTACATAAAGAGGTGTGAATAGATGACATAGATGCAGAAGATGAAGGAGAGTAGTAAAAAAAAAAAGATCCTTGGGCATGGATGATGTGCATGAGTGAGGCTGAAGGTTTTTCCATAATTGCCTTGAAGAAATAAATCATTGTTTTGTTTATTTATTTCACTTGTACACACTAAAAGTAAAACTCAAATAGCAAGAGCAATAAATAATTCATCCAGTCTGTGCGGGTTTCTTAATTGATGTACACAGTGAGAGCTGAACACACACTGACAGCTGTGTTCACAAATGAAGCATGAACTGTGTCGGTCATTTAAATAGTATTTTATACAGTTCAAGGGTATTACACCTACAAATGTCAAAATTTGTTAGTGTTTGTTGACAGATCTTTAAAGATGAATGCATGTCTTGCGGCAAGAAGTGTGTGTGTGGGTGTGTGTGGGTGTGCGTGTGGGTGGGTGTGGGTGTGTTTCACTACAGCCTAATCAAGGTTTATGAGAGCTACCACCAGTATAATGTTAAGAAGCTTGAGTCAAGCCAACTGGACCTTTTTTGTGGTTTTTGAAGATGTTTCGCTTTTAATCCAAAAAGCTTCATCAGTTAGAAAAATCTGGTGGAAAGTTCCTGCCTTATTTAAGCTGAAGAAAAAACTCTCAAGTCACAAGCAAATCACTGTCCCACCCATCCATTCCATCGCTCGTTAGAGGCCTTTGTCCACTAGGGTTGTTTACGTGGTCTGTATATGGGGTCGTTTGGTCACCTGAATTAAGGTGTGAAGTTTGTTTTGTTTTGTGTGATGTTTTGTCTGTGCTTGCATGGGTTTCCTCCAGGTACTTCGGTTTCCTTCCACGTCTAAAATACACAGTAGGCTAACTGGCTGTTCTAACTGCCCCTAGATGTGAGTGTGACTAGTCATGGATATGTGTTGGCCCTGCGATGGCCTGGAGAGCTGTTCAGGGTGTACCCCGTCCTCGCCCAGAGTTGGCTGAGATAGGCACCAGACTCCTTGAAGCCCTAATTTGGATTAAGTGGCCTAGAAAATTAATGAATGTATGCAGAGTTTGAGTTCAAAAATAGATAAGTCTATTTGTTTAAATTATAAGAAAAAACAACTTTTTCAATAGATCTATGTTTAAGCTACTGAAAATAAAGCAATTGGACTTATCTTTTTTTAAACTCAAACTCTTCATATAAAACTTACTGTCATTAAAATCCCCAAATAAATACATTTTATTGTCTGTAAATAATTTATTTCTATATACAGTGGTGTGAAAAAGTGTTTGCCCCTTCCTGATTTCTTTTTTTTTTGCATGTTTGTCACACTTAAATGTTTCAGATCATCAAACAAATTTAAATATTAGTCAAAGACAACACAAACAAACATAAAATGCAGTTTTTAAATGAAGATTTTTATTATTAAGGGAGAAAAAAAATCCAAACCTACATGGCCCTGTGTGAAAAGTGATTGCCCCCCTGTTAAAACATAACTGTGGTTTATCACACCTGAGTTCAATTTTTCTAGCCACACCCAGGCCTGATTACTGCCACACCTGTTCTCAATCAAGAAATCACTTAAATAGGACCTGCCTCCAGGAATATGGAATACCTGACCCGTTGCTACGGCCCGTTTGGTCTCTGTATTGCCAAAGCCAGAGCTTGGTCCGCATTGGTAACAACATGTCAAATTCGATTCCAGTGGGGGTTGGACTCTGCCAAGGCTGCCCTTTGTCACCGGTTCTCTTCATAATTTTTATGGATAAAATTTCTAGGCCCAGTCAAGGTGTTGAGGGGTTCTGGTTTGGTGGCCATAGGATCTCGTCTCTGCTTTTTGCTGATGACATTGTCCTTTTGGCTTCATCGAGCCAGGACCTTCAGCTCTCACTGGAGCGATTCGCAGCTGAGTGTGAGGCGACCGGGATGAGAATCCGCACCTCCAAGTCCAAGGCCATGGTTCTCAGTCGGAAAAGGGTGAAATGCACCCTCTGGGTCTGGAATGAGGTCTTGCCCCAAGTGGAGGAGTTCAAGTATCTCGGGGTCTTGTTCATGAGT
>JAQMYF010000007.1:21420560-21446520 GCA_030014195.1 Neosilurus mollespiculum
TCGGCTGAGATGGGCGCCAGCCTCCCCGCGACCCTAATTAGGAATAAGTGGTTCAGAAAATGACATGACATGACATGGATAACTTAGCCTGCTTTATATTTTTAATGATTTTTAATGATTTTTGTCTAGTTGGGGCAGCACGGTGGAGTAGTGGTTAGCACATTCGCCTCATAGCAAGAAATTTTGAGTCTCATACTTAGGCATGTCTGTATGGAGTTTGCATGTTTCTCCTGTGCTTGCATGAGTTTCCTCCGGGTACTCCGTTTTCCTCCCACAGTCCAAAGACATGCACATTAGGCCAATTGGCTGTTCCAAACTAAGGTGAGTGTCAGTGTGAATAGTTTATGTAAATGTTCGTGTGTTTGCCCGGCAATGGTCTGGCGAGCTGTTCAGGGTGTACCCTGACTTTGCTCAGTGATGTCAGAGATAGGCTTCAGCCTCCCTGTGACCCTAGTAGGAGTAAGTGGTTTGGCAAATGAGTGAGTAAGATGAGTACATTGGCTAGTTGTATATCTGCTAATGACATGGGATATGGGACATGGGTTTCTTTGGGAGGTATATGTGCTCAGAGGATGTTCTAAGCATAACCTGTAAGGAATTACTCTGAAAGTTGAACATTGCCAAATATACACACTCCTATATTGTTATACATCTGGACACTACAACATTCATGTAACTATCAACTATTGTACGTTTAAGTATTTCAGAAAACTGTAACTGTAAAAAATTAGAATTTAGACAAAATGGTGCAAAAAGCAAAGCATGATCCAGTGAGCAGCAGCTTCAATCATTTCATTGCGTTTTCTGAAGATTCATTCCATTCATTTTCTGAGCTGCTTAATTCTAATTAGAGTCGCGGGGAGGCTGGCACCCATCTCAGCTGACTCTGGGCGAGGGCAGAGTACACCCTGGACAGCTCGCCAGACCATCGCAGGGCTTTCTGAAAATGTATTTTTTTTTATTATTTTGTTGTACTGTATTAATCCCACAAGGGGAATTATTGCCTCTGCATTTAACCCATCCAAAGTCAGCACACACACACGTTAACAGTGAGCACATGCACATTTGGAGCAGTGGGCTGCCACACACATTGGGCCACCGGGAGAGCAGTTGGGGGTTAGGTGCCTTGTTCAAGGGCACTTCAGCCATTAATGTGGAGGAAGGGAAGGTGCAGCTCACACCCCCAACGCCACACATTTTTCCTGTTGGTTCAGGAATCGAACCAGTGACCTTTCGGTCCCAAAGCCACTTCTCTAACAATTAGGTGACAGCTGCCCCTCACTATTAGGATAGTGAGAAGGCTAGACCCTATCCCAAGCTGACTCCAGGCAAAGGCAGGGTACAACTTAACAGCTCGCCAGACCATCACAGGGGTCTGATAACATCTTGTTGAAGTCAGAGGAGAGTGGACTGGTTGAAGTTGACAGAAAGTTTACTAAGCACTGTTCACTGTATTGCAGTATTAAGGTCTCAGCTATTTTAAATATATGGGATAAAACAGCAGAGGACCACACCAGATTTCACTGCTCTCAACCAAGAACAGGAATATGACGCTACAATGTGTTTGCAAGCTTACTTAAACCTGACAGCTAATGACTGGACTTGGACCAAGCAATTTTTTTTTCCCCAATCTGTGAGCATTTTTTTTTAATTAAGGGAACAGCCTATGCTTTTTTTGTTTTACGAACCTGAAATTCTCTCACAATATTCTTTCGTTAAACTCGGCAATTAATCATGCAGATTAAGATTTAATTTAATGCATGAGTGTGAAAGGAAGATTGAATCAGCGCAAATGTTCAATTATATCCCAGACATAAATAATCTCAAGAAAAGTTAATGACATTAAGTGATTCAATTTTATGAAGCTCGTTTAAAAACACTTAGCTCTGCCTGTAAAAGAGTTTTTGTCTTGGGACTGAACTATGAAGTCTTTGTCATATGCATATGATAATAAAGTAAAAGTTTTTTTATTAATAATTAAAAAATAGACTGTGGTATTGCAATAATTATAAAAGTGGAATTGAGTCATTTATTATTCTATTAAACACTGACAGGTTTATTCACCAGCTTCAGCAGTTGATCATCAACAACTTCAACATAGACGAGCCTTCAGTTTCTAAAACTTCATGGAGTAAAATTGCTCAGTTTTCTGCCCTTTAAATATTTATTAATTCACTTGTAAAGACAGCAATAAGTGGGTTCTTCAGTGCTGTGCAAACATCTTAAGCCAGCTATTTATGTGAGTAACGGATAAATGGTGGTGTATTGGTTAGCTCTGCTACATCACTGTACGAGGGTTCCTCTGGTTTTACTCCTACAGTCCAAAGAGATGCAGATTTAATGTACAAGCTTCTTGTAGATGTACATATGTGTATGTGAATATGTGTATTTCTTTTTATGTTACCTATCCGGAAACCTACCCTGAGTATACCCTGCCTCCTCCCCAAACTTAGTTAGGATTGGCTCCAGCTACCCCTCTGCCCTGACGGATAAGCGGACTAGATAATGGATGGATATATGGATGCTTATAACTGGTACTACAATGCAGTAATTACCTCGTTAGTATTAATTAACATGAAACAATCTGTCCTGACTCTTGGATGTTTGTAATTAGTCATACCATCATTAAGCATGCAATATGAGTGTATATATGTGGAAAATAGTGCTTATTTATTTGTTTTTGTCTTTTTTCTTGTCTATCTATCTATCTATCTATCTATCTATCTATCTAACTATCTATCTATCTATCTATCTATCTATCTATCTATCTATCTATCTATCTATCTATCTATCTATCTTATTTATCATTCTTTCCTTATTTGACCAAAACTGCATGTCTAATATAAGTACATTCCTGATTTGTCAAGCATATTTTATGGTCCCCTGCCAACACCCCCTTCCCCCACACCTTGTTCAAGGTTCAACTTAATCTCGATTAGCCGTATCACATGAACTATTGGTAGAATTTAAGTGCAATAAATCTACACTAGGTAATTAGATATAAGGGCTCACCTTTAAGATGGTGTTTGTATTCATGTTGTACCAGACATAAATTCAATAGTCTATTGATCTGGTTTATTGCTATTTAAATCACACCAACCCCATCTTATTTAGACTCACCACCAGAGACAGGACATAGATACAGTAGTGTGCAGTGAAGATTATGCACCACCACTTTTGTCTAAAAGGGCTCCTAATAAAAAGAAGTAAAAAAATTCTTCTCTATAATTTTTTTTATAAAATGTACTGAACAATGCTATTGTAGGCAATGAGAACCAGAAAAAAATTATTCCGACAAGTTTATTGAGGTAAAAGTATGGCTAATAAACAAAAACAATGAAAATACCATTTTTTTTTTCAGAAAAATTGAAAGGCGTCGCAAATTTTATTTTATTTTTTTTACTTTTGCACAGCATGAATGAACTTCAAACCGTATGGAAAGGTTTAGCGAGTGAAGAAATTAAAAATATGTGAACACTATGCCTGAAAGGTTAAATGCTGTAATCAAAGTAAAGGGAGGCCACAATAAATATTGACTTTTTTTTTCTCAAAAATGAGACTGTTATTTTTGTTATTACTATATATTGTTGTTTGTTTACTTATTCTCATCAATATGATCCAATATTACATGAAATAAATCTTTGAATAGTACTTGGTTTCTGATTTATCTTCATTTTGTTTAGTGTATAATCATCACTATATTTTTAATTTCTTCACTCGTTAAACCATTCCATATGGTTTGAAGTTCATTCATGCTATGCAACAGTAAAAAAAAAAAAAAAAAAACTGGCAAATATTAGAAGCCCTTTAAGACAAAAGTGGTGTATAATCTTCACTGCACACTACTGCATATACATTTATACATACCCACCCACAACTCATTCAGATGTACCACACATTCACAATGAGTTTGTATGTTTATATTTAATGTTCATTATGGTTTAATGACTACAAGCATCGCATGATCTTGCATTCCTCAATACAATTTGAGGCTTGTTCATTAGTCACACAAGAAATATAGACTAGCGAATGAAGCGTTAAACTTTTGAGCATTACATTTTTTTGACATTTTGGCACAAGCTGACATTTTATTTTTGACGGGTCCACAATCAGACTGACAGCAGTTTAATCGTGCTCCACTCTGAGTTGCAGGATTAGCAAGATGCAGCACGCAAGGCAAAGCGATGGTTGTCATTGAGATTGGAGTCATTGTTTGTGTTAAACAGCTCAAAGCGACACCTGTCGCAGAGTGTATTCAGTGGTGGAAATGGATGGTTTGTGACAGTAGAGCCTGTAATTACAGCAAACATCTCGAGCATCTATGCTGGAAAATCAAGAAAGCAGAATTCCCTGTTCACAATGAGATACTGTTCAATTTCTACACTTTCACAATAATCCAGCTATTCTTATCTCCATTGTCATAATATCCCTGCTATTGGTTTTAAAATAATTCTTTCAACAGTGCCTCTTAATAATCTGTGTGTTTCTATAGCTGCTCTCCGAATGGCTAATGGGATAATGAGTATGGATGATTGTGTTAAATGTAGGATACTTAAGTACAATTTCAGATTTACAAGTTGAGAAATCAGTAGCCTAGGTACCCAAACAGATCTCACAGGAAAAATGTGTGGCAGAGGGGGGAGTGAACCGCACCTTCCCCTCCGCCACCTTCGTGGCTGAAGTGTTCTTGAGCAAGGCACCTAACCCCAACTGCTCTCTGGGCACCATAATATGTGGCAGCCCGAGTGTGTGTGTGCTCACTTTTTACATGTGTGTGTGTGTGTGTGTGTGTGTGTGTGTGTGTGTGTGTGTGTGTGTGTGTTTGTGTGTTTGTGTGTGTGCGCTCACTTTGAATGGGTTAAAGAAGAGGCAGTAATTTCCCTTGCGGGATTAATGCAGTATATCAAAATCAAATCAAAAATCAAAATTATGTTTATTTCAACATGCTTTGGGGAAATATGAACCCTAGTTTATTAAGAAAAGTTGGTCTGTTATGTATCTGTCACTGGATATACGTAGTACATACTAACACTCACAAACACTCACTGTCAGTTAATCTACGAGCATAAAAAGATTTGCTCCAGGCTCACAGCATGAACACCTACTGTGTGTGTGTGTGTGTGTGTGTGTGTGTGTGTGTGTGTGTGTGTGTGTGTGTGTGTGTGTGTGTGTGTGTGTGTTTTCATGCTGTGAGCCTGAAGCTTAACTCTTAGGTGCTGCTAATGTTAACGTACTTGTAAACCTAATGTAGTTGTAAATTTAAGCACGGTAGTGTACATTAGGCTTTCTCTGTACAGAAGAACAGATGGTGCTATAAAGTACAGATGTGAAGACATAAAGACAATTTAAAGGCTTTAATGAGTACAGCCAAACAAACCAGAGAGTTCAAGCAATACTCGAAAAACAGACAATTGGTGAACTGGACTAGGCTAAATAAGAGAAATGTGAAAACAAAGCAATTTTAAAAAATGCATGAATTAAAGCCCTTTATGGGGCACTCATTGAAATACTTGGAAATTCAAAATTTTAACCCTAGACCATCACAGGAGGATATACAAGACCTTGTTCCTTTTTTTACTTTTGAAAAAAAATTAAATGTTACGGTCCAAATTGAAGATCAATGAAGTGAGCATATATGGTTTCTTGCCCTTCTAGGATAAAAAAAAAAAAATCTAAAAAGTGAAAAAGTGTATATCTTAAAATATGTATTATGTATCAATAAAAACATTAACTTTGTAACATTGTAACAATTTAGGTGTAAAAATACACAATACTATAAAAAACCGTTTGTCATCAACAGATCAACATCAACAAATCAACATCAACAAATCAAAAGGAAGTTTGAAATACTCTGGGCCACTGCTGATTGGTCATATGTTGTGAAAACTTTATCTGGGATGTAGCCTGGTCTTCCGTGATTGGTTGGGAGAAATTAAATTTATTTTGGACAGGGTGTGTCCAGGAGGAAGGGAGGAAGGAGAGAGATAGACGGAGAGAGATAGAGAGAGAGAGAGAGACATCCATGAAATGAAATCGACATTAATTATTTGGAATAATATTGGCAATTGTCTCAAGTCTTCAGTTTGTGTGTTTATGCATTTACCTATAACAGGTTGTGGATTTTATTTTAATATCATTTTACCAGCAGGAGCTGTAGATTAGTGAATACTCAAATGTTAAAGTGAAATGAAATGCAAGTCTTTCTTTATGTTAACCATATACATATGTATATATCATATGTAAGTTTCTTACAGTTTTGAAAATCCGTTTGATAGTTTGCATTAGCCAGTTTGGAAAGGCTGTTGTTTCACTTTCATGAAAATAGGACGTGAACCCCCCACTTCATATACAGTAAGTTAATGGCAATGATAACAGTAAACAGATATTAAACCAACAATTCAGATATAAACTAGTGAACTTTTACAATTTATACACGATTCCATTTATATACATTCAGAGTGTGTGCTCATACATATAAAAAAGAATATCACCCCATGTATTTATATGCCAATTACATTTGGTATTTCCGGCGGACACACAAGATGATCACATGACTTTATGCTACTTTTAGCATTGCAGTGGTGCCCCCCTTAGTGTGGTATAATTGCTGTTTTTTGTTTTAATCCCTACACGAAAAAAAAAAAAGTTCATGAAAAGTGATTTTATAGAAATCGACATAAACTATTGCTCAATTTCAAGCTTTTACCAACTTTGGATTTAATTTCCTTTTAACTGGTGCTGTATGTTATAGCTGCTGTTATAAACAATTGTTTCCTCACCAGGCATGAATAATTTTTTTTTTCTTTCTCCTGAAGTTATGCTGCAATCCACTGTACCCATAACTCTGAAAGACTTTCTGCAGTTATGATAAGAGTGCAATGGGGCAGTCATTCAACTTGGAATTTGGGAAATCAGGAACTTGGGCAACATCCAACTTGTCTGATGGTTTCCCACTAATTTAAACCCACTTAATCTATATTACATACTACATATACAGATATAAAAATACACATTATTAAACGACACTTTTAAGTATGTGGTCATAACGAATGAAAAAGAACTGAAATTATGTAGCATTTTGGTGTTCTGGGATTTCAGTTCTGGTACAGTGACTACCCTTGTAAAATATCAATTTGGAGAGTCCGCACTAAATTTCATGCATCATCCATCTGTCCTTCTTCTCCTACTCTTCTTCACTTCACCATGATTTCCTACTCTTCTATTCACTGAATAGTCCATCCATAACCCCCATGTTGTATGTTTATAATTTGCTTTGACTTGCCCTGTCAAGCCTGCTACACTAATTCACAGTCAGAGCTGTCAGGTTTCACTTGGCTGCAATTTTCAAATATGCCATCTCTGGTTCATCCTCTGCCATACCACCTGAAAGAAGTTCAGCCAAGAATGCACCACGGATATGGCATAGTGTAGTGCCGCAGGCATCATAACACACAAAAATCTCTTTTTCTGCATTTAGGAATTGTAGCTCTCGATTAAGTCTGTCTTATGTTTTGATCTCTCACAATAGTGAGTGAAAATAGTAGGATCGATACCATGGGAGATCCAGCCAATGGCAGTAAGCATTTCATCACATTTGCTTAATGACAAGGGTTGCTTTCATGCCAGTGTGGGTGTGCACCATGTTGCTTTTTATGATTATAAATGAATGCAATGCACTGATGTGGGTAGAACAGCAGAAAACCATGTGCGACATTCCAAATCTCTTGATGTTGTCGGACTTTAAAACCTATGGAATTCAAATCTATAAAAATCATACAGTGAAATTAAATTGGATAATAATGGTAAAAACATTTTAACATTTGTTTGAATTGTGTCCAAACTCATTTAAAGGGAAGATATTGTGCTTTTTTTATACTTTTTGTCCCATAAATGATGTTACAGTGTTGAATAGCTGTGTAAGACCACAGAGTGTCAAATAATGGGGCTAGTACATGTTTAAGTTCTAGTCAAAGTTAAGTACTAGTGTGTCATAGCGGGCCTTCTGATTAGCTGGGCTTCACCCACTGCCCCCTATGCACAACGATATCTCCACCCATCCCAGTCTGCCATCTGGCACATTGAGCATGCAGCTTTCTGTTGTCAGAAGGCAATCTATTAGAGCAGAGTAGGCACAGAGAGCAGACAGACCATGAATGGGAGGAGGTAGTCAAACAGGCCATCCAACACGCATTTCACTGGGAAGAGGGGAAGCAGCTTCCTGAAGAACTGTGGAGTTTTTTGGATTAGGATTTGGATTAATATTTTGGTGCTCCACTGGTGTTTAAAATGGAAAAATAAAGGTTTTAAAATGGGTATAATATCTGATCATTTGAATGACTCTTTTGAAAGCTAATATATTAACACAATGTATTGACATAGTAATTAACAGTATCAATGCTGTTAAAATGTTTATCTCACATTTCATATACACAGTTCCAAATTTAAGGCTGCACGGTTTGTGAAGTTTAATTGCTCTCCCTGTGCTTGTGTGGATTTCCTCCGGTTACTCTAGTTTCCTCCCACAGTCCAAAGACATGCACATAAGACTAACTGGCTGTTTCATATTGACCCTGGGTATGAGTGTGAATGGTTGTGTATGTGTGTTGCCCTGTGATGGTCTGGCAAGCTGTTCAGGGTGCACTCAGCCTTTGCCCAATGTCGGTTGAGTTAGGCACCTGTCTCCCTGCAACCCTAGTTGGATTAAGCTGTTTGGCAAATGGGATGAGATGAGTTAAAAATTTGCTTCCTATTCACACAGTTTGTAGAAAAAAAAAACATTTATACCCGATGTATGGTCCAGTTGGTCCAAAAATATTTTTTTTATTTTACTGGTTAGTTTAAATCTACAAAGAATTATATTTTAAACAAAGGGTCATTTGTTAAATTTGAAGCAGTCAATCCAGAAATTGTATTGAAAATGTTTAGGGTATCATAAGAAACAGTATCATCATAATCGTGTGTGGAAAAATTCACCTGGCATGTCATTCATTCATTTCATTTTCTATGCTGCTTAATCCTAATTAGGGTCTGGGGAGGCTGGTGCCTATCTCCGCCGACTTTGGGCGAAGGCAGGGTACACCCTAAACAGCTCACTAGTGCGTTGCGGGGCCAATACACATACAACCATTTTCACTCACACTCACACCTAGTGGCAAACTGGAACAGACAATTAGCCAACTGTGCATGTTTTTGGACTGTTGGAGGAAACCAGGGTACCCGGAGGAAACCAACGCAAGCACAGGGAGAACATGCAAACATCACACAGAAACACCCCGAGCCTGGGAATCGAACCCAGGCCTTCTTGCCGTGAGGCAGATGTGCTAATCACTGTGCCACCGTGCCGCCGTGCCACCAAACATTGATGTGTATATTAAAATTATTACATGGCAAACATTTATTTGACTTGCAATATTATATTTATATGTTGATTTACGGCATAACATTTTGCTAGCAATGTCATTCAGGATGTATCAGTACATCTAACCATTAAACCTCCTAATTGTTGCCTGAATTGCACTGAGACCCGTGACCCAGGAACACTACACAGAGGAATACAAACAGACAAGCACGTTGTGGAAAATTCGTCCATATCAATGACAAAACGGAGAAAAACTTTATTGCCATATGCACATGACCAACACCAATACAACACCTGCCCTTATTAACAGAAATCAAGGGTCATCACCTTCATTGGATTCCTTTTCAAATGAAACTACTTACATACACACAATTGAAGGCATACTAATTGCATATATTTAAACAATAATAATGTACACAGAAACTGAGCCCCATTCTGTTTTGCATTTTTGCTTCTCAGTATCATTCTATCTCTTGTATATACGGTCATAAAGAGACCAGAAACACAACACAGCAGTAAATGATGTCAGCTAAACTCATTCATCGTGTAACTGAGTAACTGAGACCATCACACCAATGTCAAGCTTGTTTTTTCTTTTTTTTTTTTTTTTTTTTTGTGGTTGATGCTCCTCAAGAGTGCTGTACAAATTGGAGTGATAATGGTAGTGAAAAAGAGTGAGTGTGAAACAGAGTCTGCAGGAAGGAAAAGATTTATAGTGTATGTACAGTATGTGTGTGTGTGTGTGTGTGTGTGTGTGTGTGTGTGTGTTGGGCTGACTAGACGAGATTTGATGCCGTGGATCGATTGCATCACTGCTACAGGGCGGAGTCTAGCGGCTATGATGCTTATATTTGAAGCTTGCAGATGACTTATATACTATTTGTGATACTGTTTTTCACCACTGTATCATCCACACTTAGACACATATGCTCCAGTGTAGAATCATTTTCTCATCCACATTCGTTCTCTATTATAGAAACACACAATCTCATACAGGGTTATGAGTAATACTCCGAGACATGTGAACAGTGCCTCTGACCTGAAAGGCTTGCTCAGCTCATAGATATAGTGACATTTAATAGCAAGGACGTCCTTGTGTGAGCAGTGTGGGAGCGTATATAGTTATGTGAACATATCAGAGTGTTTTTAAGTCATTTATATGGGCATGTGGACTGTTCAACAACAGACATGTAATATTTTTTTTTTAATGTATAATAGAAGAAAGTGGCAGAAAACAGCATATGATTAAAGAATACCTATGAGGATCTAAGTGCATCATAGTATTTAATGCTCTTCTGGAAGTATTTGGTCACCTGTATTATGATGAGATATGTTAATAATATGATATGACAATAAAAAAATAATAAAATACATTTATTTTATTTTAACAAGTCATTTTCAACATAATGATATTTATCACAATACTTAACAATTATTCACTGAAGATGAGGTGGATATCACTATTATAATCCCCAAGATGGAACATCAGGATATATGTAATGTATATTTAGTAGGTACAGTACTGTACAAAAGCCTTAGACTACATGCAAAGAAATGCTTTAAAGTTTGTAATAGTTGTACATAGGGCGGTGCAGTGGTGTAGTGGTTAGCATGTCCACCTCACAGCAAGAAGGTCCTGGGTTCGAATCCTGGGCTTGGGCATTTCTGTGTGGAATTTGCATGTTCTCCCCTTGCTTGCATAGGTTTTCTCTGGGTACTCAAAAACTATGTACATTAGGCTATTTGTATATTCCAAATTGCCCCAGTGTCGGCTGAGCCTAGCCACCAGCCTCCCAACTGCCTTCCTAGGAATAAGTGGTTTGGCAAATGATTGGGATGAGAGTAATAATAGTGAGTAATAACATAACACTATAAAGAGCAGTAAACAGTAATAAATAAAACTAAGTCGATATCTGGTGTGATGACCCTTTGCTTTAAATAGTAAGTAGTCTCAGGTGCGATGTTTGTAGTTTTATAAGGAAATTAATTGTAAATTTTACTGAGCATCTAGCAGAACTCCAGGTGCTCTGGTTTCTTTCCACAGTCTAAAGATATACACATTAAGCTAACTGGCTATTCCAAATTGCCACTAGGTATGAGTGTGAATGGTTTGTGTGTGTTGGCCATGTTATGGTCTGGCAAGTTGTTCAGGATGTACCCTCCTTCACCTGCAGTCTGCTAGGGTGGGCTCCAGCCTCCCTGCCATCCAAATTAAGGATAAAATGGAACAGTAAATGAAGAACTAGCCACGGTGCTTTCATAGGTTTTGACTGGCAAACTTGCATCTTATATAGCCCAGTAGTCTTCTTTTTTACAATTTACAAACTCATTTATTCATTTTCTGAATCTCTTAATCCTAATTAGGGTGGCGCCCATCTCAGCCGACTCTGGACGAGGGCAGAGAACACCCCGGACAGCTCGCCAGGCTATCACAGATTCTTTTTTTCCACCCATCCCCATCTTTAGGTACTGCTTTTCCACACTGCCCATCTTTAGGTACTGCTTACAATATGAATGTAATATAAAAGGCTAATATTTATTAAAGGGAAATTAAACCCAAACTTAATAAAAACTTGCATACATCATCGCTCATCTAAACATCCTATTGTTACTACCAACTTCTTAATGAAGAAAAAAAGATATAAATCTACACACTGTGGGTGATACTGTGCTGTGAAATGTGACATGTGATTCACGTGTATCCAGCAGTAAATATGAAAGTAATTTGCTTGTGAATAAAAGGAGGTTTATGTACCTCAATCCTATAAACAAGCCAGTGTTTGTCAGCAGAATGTTAGTTTGTATTATGTGCATTTGTGCCTAGTTTGATTTTGTTCAAAAGTTCACTAGTTTATAACTGATTTGTTAGTTTAATATCTGTATACTCTTACTTTTACCATTATCTTGCCATAACTGATGAATTCACACATTCTCCCAATTTCACGCTCTTGCAAGAATGAAATACCAGGCTTTTTAAACTGGCTACTGCAAACTCTCAAACAGATTTTAGCAGACTGCAACTTCGAAAATGTAAGTAATAACCACCTGATAATGAAAATATACATATATTCATATGTAAGAGGAGACTTTGAAAGGCTTGCCTTTCATTTCACCTTAAGCTAGTTCAATGTATTACGCTATATTATACAGACAGTTGATTGCTGTTTTTATCGGGGCAGCTACCTGTTCATTACTGAAGGAAAGTTGATATGTTGTGATATACAATATTCAGTTGGCTGAATACATGAATGGTCATACTGTGATAATGATAATGCTTTCATTATATTTCCCAGACTCATGATATCACAGAATTCATGAGAACATGTATTTTTCAATATACTGCAGCGTTCATTTGGCTGCTACAGTATATTGCATTAAAGGTGAAAAAAGACCTAACATGATTTATCTTGTTTACATTTTTTTTGCAATACCTGCACATTTTCCAGGGGTGAGTGAGGAATTAGGCAGAGGAAACCTGAGGTCTGCCTTGTCTAATGGACAGTGAAGCATTCCCATGGGCAGACAGTCTGTCACATGGATAGCAGACACAGCACACAGGTGCACAGCATTGATAAGTGTTATATACAGATTGGTCTCATTTCCTGTCAGTGATGATAAAGATGATGATGAGCAGAGTCAGCCACAGTGAGGATGAGCATTGATCATTGGCTGCAGGCATTGCAGATCAGTCAAACATGATTGATGGGGTTCTCATTAAGTGTAATGCTGTTTATCAGGACATTGTGTCATTGTATAAAAATGACTGCAACACCTTCACCTGTAAAAACCATGTCAAAAATGTTATGAATTATTTGCTACTTTATGAGTAACAAAAAAAAATCCTCTCTCTTGCACTTATTTTCATTCTCTTGTGTTTTGGTTTTGTTGCTGTCTCCATCCATTGGTTTGTTTCCATAATGTGTGCACCAGTTTTGTGTTTAATTATTATCTAGCTTGTCTATTTTTATGCCTTTTTTTCATTCATTCATTTATGTATTCTTTCTTTAATTCATTCATTCACATCACTTTATCCTCCTAGGGTTGCATGGAGGTCAGAGTACATCTCAGCTGACTCTGGGTGAAGTCAGGGTACACCCTGAGCAGCTCACCAATCCATCACAGGGCCAACACACACAAACCCAGTCACATTTACAACTAGGGGAAAATTAGAACAGCCAACTAGCCTAATGTGCATGGCTTTGTACTGTGAGAGGAAACCAGAGTACCCGGAGAAAATCCACAAGAACATGCAAACTTCATACAGAAAAGCCCCGAGCTCAGGACCTGAACCCGGGACCTTCTTGCTGTGAGGTGGACATGCTGACCACTACACCACTGTGCTGCCCACATCTTTTTCTTTTTGTGCTTTTAATTGCAAAGCCTTATCATACATGTCTGTATCTTTATTATCCCAATCCACTGATTTCCAATTTCACAATCTTTTTGTTTTTGTTTTTGTTTTTGTTTTTGTTTTTGTTTGGGGCGGCACAGTGGCGTAGTGGTTTGTACGTCTGCCTCACAGCAAGAAGGTCCTGGGTTTGCAACCCAAACTTTACATGTTCTCCCCGTGCTTGTGTGGGTTTACTTTGGGTACTCCGGTTTCCTTCCCCAGTCCTAAGTCATGCACACTAGTCTAACTGTCTGTTTCAAATTGTCCATAGTTATGAATATACGTGTGAATGGTTGTGTGTGTGTGTGTGTGTGTGCTGTTCAGGGTGTACCCTGTCCTCGCCCTGTGTCGGCTGAGACAGGCTTCAGCATCTTCGCGATTCTAATAGTAGGAAGAAGCGGTTCAGCAAATGCGTGAGTGAGTGTTTTTGTTTGATTGTTCTATTGCTCAAAATAAAACACATTGAAATCTTTATGCAGTAGCGTCTTGCCTCATCAAATAACACATTACAGTGAGGTTTACTTAGACTATTTTTAAAATTAATAGTGGTGCCAAAGTCTGTGATTACAAGTTATTGACTGTAAAATCCTTATAGCTACAGCTATAGCGTAGGTCACATAATAAAGTGACAGCTAAGACATTTTTATTACAGTTTTGAGCCAGCAGCTCATTAGTTTTGAGGTTTATATGAGATCTTTTTAAAAAGACTTCTGGATACTATACTAGATGATACTTTGCTTCTGAGGAAGCAAAAGAATAAACAGAAGAAGAAAAAGAGGTGGAAGAAGACGAAGAGGATGTGGATGAGAAAGAAGTAGAGGAAGAAGGAGAAAATCTTTAGAAGATCTGAACAAATGATGAAGGAATACTACGACTGCTGACAGAATGTTGCCCAGTTATAATTCATAAACAGCATTGGGAGTGAAATGAACAATATTCCCTATAATCCCGAAGGAGGGTTTAACGTTCTTATTGTTTTGTTTACAGCATTATGGTTTGGATATGTATTGTATACGTGGGTTTATGAAGGACAGAGATATTTCCCCTGAGCTTGTGATGCATCTTGAAAATAAGAATGGAAAACGCAGTAAAGGATTATGGAAGATAAATGAGCAGCATAAGAAAATAGAGATGAGATATTTGTTGACATTTGCTTTGTGTGTGCGTGTGTGTGTGTACTGCATATGTGTGTGTGTGTGTGTGTGTGTGTGTGTGTGTGTGTGTGTGTGGCTGGCATATGACAATTTGCCTCCATTGTATAATCTACAATTCCATACTTTTTTACTTGACATTTATAATGTCACTTAACTAATTTACTTTATATGTGTGTTTGAATAAATCACAGAAGGTACTCTTAGCCTTAGAATGCGACAAATGTACTGCTGTAAAACTACACTTGGAAATCATTACTTACACTTAAGTCCATAAGTATGTGGACAGTGTTGTAATCTTTGTAAAATTGCTTGTATTGCAACCTTTTACGAATTACAGCCATTTTACTCATAGTCCCTATTTTCAGAGGCTCAAAGATTAATAAACAAGTCACTGATAAGCAGTTTAATAAACAGTTATGACCTGTCTTGTCAATGTTCTATGACAAATAACAGAAATCCGATGTCAGGAGTTCATTCCAATTGTTGAGTTTATATTTTGCAGCTGTTCATCGGAATTTTCAATATGTGTTCATAAGACACATCAATGCAATTAAATTCAGCCATTGTTAGGCTGTAAAATAAACACATTGATCAGAGTTATAGCAGAAACTTTAGGAGTAGCCAAATCAAGAATTTGCTACATTGTTAAAAGAAGAAATACACTGGCAAGCTGCGCAACACCAAAACACCTGGAAGACCACAGAAGACATCTAAACAGGATAATCATAAATATTTTTTTTTCTTTCTGGATTTCCTGAAAGAATTACATCACTATTATGTTTATGTTGCCACCCACCCCCCACTTCCTATATAAGTGACGAAATATCATCGGAGAAACCAACTTTTAAGAATGTTTTCATTCTGCCTTGTCAAAAAGTTTCATTGCCAAAAGAAAATGAGAAAACAAGGAGTAAGCTATAATGTCTTCTATTGCCTTCAGCACGGTGACCTGAATAGGTTTATCTACACTGGCCACCCACACAGAACATGCCAACTGGATTCTATAGGTTTAATGTTAGCTCATGCTTACTTATCATTGCATTGCAGTAGCTTTCCTCAATTTCTTTTGGTAATAAAGCTTATCATGCCAAAATAGTATTTTTAAATGAATAAAGCATGCACATGTTTACCTTCTGTTTACTTAGCTTAGAGAATCTATTTCCTTATTAAAGTGTGTAAATGCAATCAATATGATTTTATGGCTCTATAATTTAAAAGAAAACTAATTGAATTTCATTGTAAGATGCAGTGCTTAATTAGAAAATGCACACACTCAGGTATTGATAACACTGCAGGAAACATCTCTCTCTCTTTCTCTCTCTTACTCACCCACTCTTACACACGCACACGCACATACACACACTCTTTAGTAGCTGTTGGGGTGCGGTTTTTCTCCACTAGTGTGAATTGGTGATATCGACCCCATATTTCCGAGTTCAGGAGAGCAGCCTGCAGGGAAAACTACACTGAATAATTTAAACACAGCTTCTTGCCAGTCTGGTGCTATATATTTCTGCAGCTCTGGTCTAAGGTTATAAGGGACACCAGTTTTACCCTACTCAAAATGTTATTTTTATGGCAGTTGAAAGTTAAGGTCATTTTGAAAAGAAATTCATACATTTTGTGCAGTGGCTTTTCCAATATCACGATCTTCATTTACGACTGTTCGCTTGGTAGAGACTTTATTTCAGCATAATCTGAGGGACCATGGGCTAAGATGTTAATTCTCTTCCTGGTCTCTTGCACAATCAAAATGACCATATTTTATATAATTAAAAGACAATCTGGGTCCATAACTCTTGCTCTGAAAGCAACTACTTGGAGATTATACTTTACATATTTTATGAGGATGTACTAAATGAGAGCCTAAGTTCTGGCAAAATACGGTATGGGAAATCCGGATGGACAGAGAAATGTAACAGTGTTATCGTTTTATCATGGCAGTTACACACAAACATTGTTTGCTTTCGCATGTTGGGTTTCATTGAAAAAAGTACGATTTCATAGCTTTCTAAATGGGTTCTCCTTGGAACCCTTACTAACAAAATAGTTTGTGGTTTGTAAATGTCTTTAAAAAAAAAAAAAAAAAAAAAAAAAAAAAAAAGGCAACTTTTTTTTTTTTTATACCACTAAACTAGACTAAACCATTAATTCATTATTTATTCATTCAGTAGTTCATTCACCAAACCACTTTATCCTATTGGGCTGTTGGAAGAATGGAGTCAACTCTAGGCAAAAGCAGGGTACATCCTGAGCATGCAAACTCCATAGCAGGACCAACACACACACACAAACAGAAACACACACGCAGAACCTTCCACACTCACACCTAAGGGGCAATTTGGAAAAGCCAGTTAGCCTAATGTGCATGTCTTTAGATTTTGGGTACCCAGAGGAAACCCACAAAAAGCGTGGGGAGAACATGCAGACTCCACACTTAAAGGCCCTTTGCCAAGTTTTAAACCTGAATGTTCTTGCTCGGAGGCAACAGTACCAACCACTGAACCACTGTGCTGCCATCAGATAAAACCAACTAATTTATTTACCCAAATCTTTATTAAAAACTATGTTGTACAGTGGGTGCCATCGTGGTGTTGTGGATAGCACATCCAGCATGAAGGTCCTGAGTTCAAGTCCTGGGCTCAAGTACTGTATAGTTGGGTGTTTCTGTGTGGAGCCTGCATGTTCTCCTTGCTTGCGTTGGTTTCTTCTGGGTACTCCGGTTTTCTACTACAGCCCAAAGACATGCACATTAGGCTAATTGTATGCTTCAAATTGCCTTTAGGTGTGAGTGGTTGTGTGTGTTGTCATTGTGATTGTCTGGTGACCTGTTAACAAAGTGGTTTACCCTACCTTCGCCCAGAGTCAGTTGAGTCAGCTCAGACCTAGTAGGATAAGGCGGATTGGCAAATGAGTGAGTGATGAGTGTTGTACAGTGAGTTCTTATTGTTGGATCCAAACACCCTCCATCTAGAGCAAGTAGATGTGTGGTGGTTTCGATGCAGCATATTGGTGGTCGATCTCCATAATAAGTATATCGCTTAGGTGCTGACTGCATAGGCGAATGGTCCACGTGGTTGGCTGATAATATAATAATTGCTGAAAATAGCAAGTATACAGATGTTGTCAGAGGCCGATATAAAGAAGATTAATACAGTACATTTTATTACAAGTCTGAAAGCATAGCACTGCTTCTGGTGATCTCATGGATGATTTCATTAATGATGCACTGGTGTGCATCCTGCCGTTATCTCTGAAGCAGAGTATAGATAATGATGCTAGCTTCAGGGAAATTCTGCATCATCCATCTCAGGTTTTACCATCATCCCATCAATATAGACATATGCAGGGGGACTAACAATTATGCCTCCAAAAAACATGTAGAAAAAAATTCAGGGAATAATACATTTCTCATTCACGTCCCTTTGGTGTGCACTGTGTTGTTAGCCTCAGACCTTGAACTTTCTCTTGACTGTAACTCTTTGCTTGGCATTGGAGTGCTGAGGTGTGATATATAGGACTTAAGTTTGTCTCTTGGCTACTTTTTTTCTTTCCCTATTTCTTTTTTTAAGTATCTCTCTCTCTCTCTCTCTCTGTGCCATACCCTTTGTTGTACATTCCAGTATGCTTTCTAAAGCCCACTTTTTAAGATGTGTCCCTGCTACACACCCTTGAGGGAATCCCTGTTGCCAAGCCTGAGGGCTGTTCCTTTGCTTTATCTGCTCAAAGAAAGGATTTCAGATGGACCTTTCTACTGCAAAGAATTTGAATCAACATGACTGTAAACATTAAGGAAATATATTGTCCAGAGGACGCTGCAAACTAATCAGATTTGCTTTCAGAATATCATGAACACTGAGAGGCAAAGCTGTTTATAAATGTCAAACAAAGTAAGAAATACATATATAAAAGAAAATATCATGTATCATGTGACATTTACCAGTCGGGGAGGATGACAGGCAGAAAAACCAACATGTTTTTTTTCTGAGGCAAGTAAACCCAGCTGGTTGTATTTTTTCTATATGCCTTACACAACAGAGTAACACACTTACAGGAAAGTGCATGTGCCATATTCTCTGCACAGTTGAGTTCAGTGGAGAGTAACTTCAGTACTGCCCTTTTGGACTCCTGGTTACAGTTGGCTGTGGCAGTTGTAATCTTAAAGTTGTAAGCGCTTGATAATAGGGCATATATGCATTATATCAAGCCATGTTGGAGCCCATCAAGTGTCTGTATAAAACCCTTTGTCACTTTAAAAGTAACACCGACAACAACAACAACAAAATTATTCTTCATTGGTAATAAACTTGCTTAAATTAAATAATTAATTAATATTTTATTTTATTACAACTAAATGTTTACATTTATATCTGCTTATATCTATAACATTTTGTTCACCCCTGATACTGTATCATCAGGTGACTCAGAAATCAGGTGTAAGAAAGCACAGGATTGGTCGGGTCAAAGAAAGCGCTGCATGCCATTTGCACAGGGTCTGGGCAGTGTCTCTGATTTCTACGTGTGCCTTGGATTCAGAAATTAAAGACAAGGATGTGTGCCCAATTTTACCTAACGCTAGTTAATTAGCAGGTTTGCATATCTGTTGTTCAGAAAGACAGAAAATCTATTAAGAATTTCTTTCACCTGCATTATTCATTCTAAAATGTCTTTCCCTATCTGTGAGTGGTTACCAGAAATATCTTGTAGTTCATATACACCGCCAAGTCATGAGGGGAAGTCATCAGAGGCATGTATAAAAAAAAAGAAAGACATGTAACAGCACTGGGATGCAGCGTAAGAGCTTTCTCAGCTCTCTGACTTTCTGTAAGACTCATCAAAACATGATTTCTAGATAAGACATTTGCTCCGAAGTGAGCAATAATGCAGGGCCTTGTCCGAGACAGTCCAGACAGTAGTGCATGAGATTGCACTACAAATGTTACAGGAGATTTTTTAGAGAACAAGAAATAGAGGGTGAGGACAGTTAACAGATTTTGGGAAATCCAAAGTTTGGTGGTCTTGTGCTTTTTTCTAAATCTTTGATCTTTGATGAATTAACACATGAGCACTAGCCTTGCTATTTACATTCAACATATTTCAGTATTAGCAATTTAGTATTTGCAAAGGTATGCATATAAAAAAAGCCTGTTAGGCCTGGATTCAATCGACATTTTTATTTATTTATTTTTGCTGAACCAGGTAAATAAATTTTAGACAGGATTTGAAATAGCCTCTGTACTTAAGGCCTGAGGTGCAAAATAATATACTATTCTCAATATATAGTACCAAACATACCTTAATAAAATAAAGCCAGCTATGCAGGTTATTATTTATTGACTTAATTTGATTTAATAAAAATGTATTATGTATAATGTTTGATTTAATAAGAATATGTTATATTTTGCATTGTAAATATATTGATATATCCAGTCATTAAATTATTTTAAACCACTTGGATCCAGGGTTTCATGGTGGAGATGTGGTTAGCACATCTGCCTCACAGCAAGGTCTTGGGGATTGAGTCCCAGGTGATTCTGGGTGTGGAGTTTCTTCCACGTACTATAGTTTCCTCCCACAGTCCAAAGACATGCCCATTAGGCTAATTGGCTGCTTCAAATTGGCCGTAGGTATGTGGGTGTGAGTGTGAATGGTTGTGTGTGTGTGTGTGTGTGTGTGTGTGTGTGTGTGTATTGACCCTCCGATGGTCTGGCAAACTGTTCAGGGTGTGATAGGCTTTAGTGCTTCCCCGCAACTCTGGTAGGAGTAATCCGGATCCACCACCAATCCAGGATCCACATCCCTACCATGTCTTCCAAATCCAGACTTTACATCTCTCTCACTTACCTTAACGCTAGCACAGGTGGTGCCTGTTTTCAGGCATTTCCAATCATGGTTCAAAAAAAAAACTTTTGACAGTTCCCAGGACTTAAATTGCCACGCTTTCTTTGACACTTTACTGCCATAAACAGTTTTTTTACTCAAGTCTCCATCAATGAACACTTGATAACTTTAACAAACTAGACTTCATTTTCAAATGTGAGTGAATGAATTATTACACAGTTGCATTTTTAAACCACATATCATGCATGAGTTCTCTACAGTTATACTTTTTGTGCACCTAAATGAGGACGGGTTCTGCATTTGAGTCTGGTTCTTCTCAAGACTTTGTTCTTATGTTGTCTCAGATAGTTTCATTAGGGATGTGTAGGGTGTATAGGATATAAACATGTAGAGAAATGTATAAATTCACATCTTTAAAATTTGTAGCTGGACTGATATATTCTGTAAGGCTGCTTTGTGACAGTGTTCATTATAAAAATCATTATACACATAAAAATAAATTGAATTCTTCGTTTTTTATTAAAGGTTTTTTGGTCGCTGTGTTTGCATAAGTCTTATATTATTATAACTTTTGCTGTGCTAACGATGATACGGGTTTATTTTTGAAGATTTTATTTGCAGAACTTTCACCTACCTACCTCAGAATTTATGAAAGTTAAACAGAGACAATTTTGGACCATTCTGCAGGAATTCACACACAGAACTGGAAATTTCTGAATTCATTAGTTTTAACATTCTTGCTGTGAGACGGATGTGCTTACCACTTTGCCACCATGCCACCTCTCTCTCTCTCTCTTTCTCTCTCTCTCTCTCTCTCTCTCTCTCCAATAGATGCATGTTACTGCCTTTTGATTAGACCATTTCCGAATTAAAGAGTTGAGAATAAAATGGACAAAGTGCTCAATCCATCACCACGGTCAAGAACTGATTAACAGTCAGGCCTCTTACAGCTTTATAGCATCTTATAGCACTTTACAGCAGAACTCGCTCTACTTTACTACACCTTCATCAAATTAACGGCAGTCTGACCCATATTGCCTCGTTCCAGTCTGCTTTATTTGGGGCTCTGTCATTTTCAGTTTATAGCAGCTTCTTCCTCTTCATATTTCTTTTTCCTCTCATCATTTATTAGTCTGAGATGGACTTGTTTTTCTGCTCTGAATTTTCAAGTATTTTTATGCTGTGATGAGATTTAGCTTTCTTTTGTACCAACTTGTAAGCACACCAAGTAATGGAGTACTGCACTGAGTTATGTGTTATAGCTGTACACTATTTGTGCTGGAATTCGGGGTGACAGACGTATATACATAAGCAAATGGGGAGTTAACAAGTACAATGGCTTGATATCTCCATCTGTTTCTCGGCTGAATGGAAAGGATTACATTTTCTATCTTTCTCTGCCCTGGATTCAAATAGGTTACAGACAAAAAAAAAAAAAAAAGCTTACCAACCGACTCAATTTCAGATAAAATGAATAACAGCTAACATTCTTAAAAACATTTGCAAATTAATTCATGAACTGCCACCCACTCACATACACATAAGCACCCACACACACTTGACTAAAGAGTTTTGCTTTTAATTGCTGATAACTAGTTTTGCGCATGCATATATAAACACACACACACACACACACACATATATATTTATATATAATAACTGCTAACATCATACAACATATATATATATATATATATATATATATAGAGCGAGAGATAGAGAGAGGCGGGGGGGGGTGGATGGCATGGTGGTAGTGGTTAGAACATTCGTCTCACAGCAAGAAGATCCTGGGTTCTTATGCTTGCCCAGTTTTCCTGCTTTCTTCTTAAAGTGGTTGTAACATTATGGTTGGTTTGTGTGGGCATGTGTGTGTGTATGTGTGTGTGGGTCACCAGGATCTGCTTGTAAATTTAGACCAATAATAACCCAGCTGAATTTTCGTGTAAGAGCAGGTGTAAAGTCAAATTCTGGATATTTTCTTTGAAATAATACATGGCCAAAAGTTTATGGACACCTGACTATTACACTATTAATGTATGAACTTTCTGAACTTCTCATCTAGATTACATTATTATAATAACCTCCACTCTTTCCAATGCATTTTTGAGAACAGGTGTAAGAGTCTCTCCTTATTCAGCCTCATGAACATCAGAAAGGTGAGGTACTGATGTCAGATGAGAAGATCTGACATCTGAATCCCTCTTTCTCTCACTCTCTCTCTCTCTCTCTCTCTCTCTCTCTCTGTGTGTATGTGTGTTTACACTTCATTTTCAACTGTGTAATTATATTACATTTTACATTAATACATTACAGTAATAAAGATACCTTTCAGCTTCTTAAATATAAATTATTTACTTCATTAGTTGAGATTAGCACAGCGCGGAGTTAATAAACCATAAATAATTAAAGCACAACAATTATCACTTGCATGATTTTTTTCCCCCAAATAGTAAATAAATAATGAACACCTGCTTTATTGTTTATTCCTCTCCCATATGAATTATTCCTTAACTAGTGGTCTAGGTGGTTAATTAATGAATTTTATAATTGACACTTGGTCCTGTTTCAGCATTTACACCCCGTGATCTAAGTATCAACATTTAATAACTTTATAATTTATTTATGCTAATTTTAGGAGGTTTTTTTTTTTCTGAATAGAATAAACATTGGCTTGTGCAACACTGAAACAACACACAGTATGTTTAATATACAGTATAGTATTACTTCGGTTGTAATTTGAAGTACATAATTCAAAAAGACATAATGAGAAATAAAATTAAATTGTTCTTTATTGGTCACCATCCGGCATTTGAATTAGGTCATAACCATGAGTGTGCTTGTGAATGTCTCGGAAATAAATGAAATAAAGGATGCATGAAAGTATAAGTACATGTCATATACAAATTGATTTATTGCTTGTGAAAAAATTCAGTCACAAATATAATGTAGTAGCGTTTGATAAAAAGTGGTCTGAGGGGCATTGCTAAAAGTAGAAGTATGCGTAGAGTTACCAGTTAATAATAAACAGACAAAAGAGAGATGTTTGGCTATTTGTCATCTCAGTGTCCTTGTTTTCTTTACATACTTTCAGCTGTGCAGCAAACATATTAATACCTGCCAGCCTCCCCATGACCCTAATCAGGACTAAGCATTTCAGAATGAATGAATGAATGAATGAATGAATTAATTAATGAATTATTATTATTATTATTATTATTAATATTATTATTATTATTATTATTATTATTATTACATTATAAAGGCTCTTTGAGTTTTATGACACTATTATTAAGTCATTCTCTAAGTATGCTGACTGAATGACCAGCACAAGATTAAATTTTTTTTTGTCAATTTCATTTTATTTAATTTGACTTATTGATATATTTACATACATATGTGTGTGTGTGTGTGTGTGTGTGTGTGTGTATGTGTGTGTGTGTGTGTGTGTATACATTTATTTATTTACTTGAATTGACCACTCCAGCACATCCTGAAAACTTTCAGTAGGGTTAAGGTCAGGACTCTGGGGTGCCAATACATATGTGACATGTATAGGTCCCTATATGAGTGCCCATTTTATACTGTTGCCATCATCATTATTATTATTGTATTATTATTATTATTATTATTATTATTATTATTATTATTATTATTATTATTATAGAAAATAGATATCAATGATAAAACATGGTTCATAGTGTTCCTGCAGTCTGTCCCTCATGAATTTTTATATTCCATTGGAAATTGTAATAAATCTGTGGCAATAAATTACCAAACAAACAAATAAATGTATAATGTGACGCCTTTACATTAACCCAATGGAATAATTCATTGTTACATTAGTAAGAGTAACACCACTTACAAATTTTAATTAAAGATATTTTTTCTAAGTCCCCATCACCAGCATCTCAAAAGATAATTCATGAATTATATCACTATCAATAAATTATTCTTTATTAAATTATTTTTCAAATGAACTTACTTAAAAGTTAGACTGAAGTGTGTCACCACCACAGACATAAACACGAGACCGGTGCCACTCGGTATATCGTGTGTATTCAGAATGTGCTGAAGTTGCTGCCATCTTAGAGACTGGTTACACTTGACAGCTAGGCTTTATACATGTAAACAAGCTGCAGGATTAAGAGATTTTGCTTTGTTTGTGCTTTATTTTAAGTCATATTTTATACATGCTGGTAAAATACCATGATACATTATAAAAATAAATATTTCGACTTTCCTTGTAGGGTGCTTGATTACTGATCCCAAGGTCGGGGGGTTCAAGCCCCACTATCAATGGGTTGTTACTGCTGTCCCCCCAGTAGCTCGGCCGGCCATGTCTCTCACTGTCTATGGTGAGATGAACTGGATTGACATGCTGATTTTCGTCAAGAGTAGACTGCATAGCCGTCACCATGTTTCTGCCCTGCGGTGGCCTGGCGAGTTGCCCAGGGTGTACTCTGCCCTCGCCCAGAGTCGGCTGAGATGGGCGAGCAGTTCAAAAAATGAACGATGAACAGAATGGACTTTCCTTTTTTATCTGGAAAAGAGAATAAATGTAACCCACTCCAGCATAATACAGATTAAGTAGAAAATTTGATGTACTGAGATATTCATATATTTGGAAAGAGAACTTAATATGCTTCAAAATGAGGTATAAGGCATGATTATAACATGAAAATGTTATAAATTATGTAACTCTGTTAAAAAAAGAGTTACATCACTTTGTATGTCGCTAATCAGGAAATGCTAATTGTGAGAAAATAGCAAATACAGTTACAGAACCAGTTTCAGAATATGCGCATTTGAAACCCCCTAGCATCCATAAACAAAATAAATCCATCTCTCGACCAATCAGAGTGATTATACTAGCATCTCCGTATTCACCTATATCTGTTTACACCGAGTCATGTCTGTTTTGAGGCTTCTCATTGGTTTATTGCTGTATGATTCGGGAAATCCTTCTGGGATTCTGTAAGTAGGGAGAGTATTCTGGTACCGAATATGGATAATAAGGAAATACCCTGAGCAAACACAAAAGCGGATTGAAAATCAGCAAAATAAGAGGATATTTCTTTTGTTTTACAACAACTTGGACATGGAACCCTTTCTTAAACAAGTATTTTAGCATGGATAGATTGTGTTTTTGGATATTTGAAATTGGTCATGTCGAAGATTATGCTTTGAAGGGTGTATTTTTGGCAATACCATGTTTTC
>JAQMYF010000007.1:21456344-21466420 GCA_030014195.1 Neosilurus mollespiculum
AGTTCTGAAGGCAAAAGGGGGTCCAACCCGTTACTAGCATGGTGTACCTAATAAAGTGGCCGGTGAGTGTATATTGCTTGGTTAGTAATATATACACCTTGGTTGACCATTGCTTGTACACTACTTTTCATGATGCATCATGGGATACATTGAGTGCACAATATATTGTATATAGTTTTCATTATACATTCATAAACCACTACAAACTCACTATATAGTGCACTATATAGTGCAGTGAGTGGTTGTGAACACAGGCCATGACTTTCTAGAACTTGCTTTGTGCACAGGCGCATTGCTGTTTTAAAACAGGTTTGGGCCTCTTAGTTCCACTCACTCATTCGCTGAACCGCTTACTCGTACTAGTTTTGCGGGGAGGCTGGAGCCTGTATGGTACACCCTGAATGGTTTGCCGGGTCATTGCATAGCCAACATACACAGAAAACCATTCAAATTTGGCATAGCCAGTTAGCCTAAGGTGCATGTATTTGACCTGTGGGAGGAAACCGGTGCACCTGCAGAAAACCTATACAAGCATGGGGAGAACATGCAAACTCCACACACAGACACCCGAACCTGGGACTTGGACCCAAAGCCTTCTTGCTGTAAGACAGACGTGTTAACTACTGCGCCACAGTGCCACCCTCTCTTAGTTTCAGTGAAGAGAATTTATAATTGTTACCAATTTGGGAAGGCCATGTCACTTTTCTGCAAACATTTGACAATATAATGGATTATATAGGCATGATAAAAATCTTAGTTAACGAATAATAACTTCTCATGTCTACAATCCTCTCTTCTTTCATCTAGGAGCATATGTCCCACGCTGTACGGAGGATGGCTACTTTAAGGCTACACAGTGTCACAGTAGCACTGGGCAATGCTGGTGTGTTGATAAATATGGCAATGAGATTGCAGGCTCCAGGAAACAAGGCAACCCGATTTGTGGTAGGTTCCAGCACAAACCCATAATTACATGAGTGAGGACAGGTTTATTGGTTCAGTAGGATACATAAGACAGTACATATACAGTAACCTGTCATAGCACGATTGCTGAAGGCACTGCCCACAGAGACGTCCAAGATCATTACTAAAGGAAGGATGTCAGATGTGTGTGTGGAATGGTAGTGTGCTTGCTTTATAAGACATCAGAGGACCCATAATTTAGAAGGGTGCTGTTTTCCTGTCACATCACTGTTAAAGAGTATAATAGATAAATAATGGTATTCCTTTTCCTTCTTGCTTACCGACATATCATATCTTTACAAGAGCTGCTAACCTATTTCACTATTTCTGTGTACCTGTGTGTGTGTGTGTGTGTGTGTGTGTGTGTGTGTGTGTGTGTGTGTGTGTGTAGAAGAGGATCAGGAGACCTCTGGGGACTATGGCAGTGGGGGAGCTGTCATTCTTCTCGATGACCAGGAAGAAGAGGAGGAGCCTCCACAGAACAGGCGGCGCAGGCAGAAGGAGAAGCGGGGCAGGCTCCACCCCCGTGGGGCCATAGAGGACGATGAAGATGAAGAGGACGACAAAGAAGATGAGATTGGCTATATCTGGTAGCTCCACCCCCATCTCCTGTCAGCCAACCATGGACCCCGGTTGTAATGCACAGTTCTGAAGCCATTCCAACCCCATGATCTGGATCCGAATCTCGAAAAAGCATCAATAACTATATCCTGCATCACCTGTATTCTTGTTTCTTTTTCCCCTTCTCTTTTCTGTCTGTATACTAATTTTTGCCTGTTTTAAACAATATACGTAACAATCCGTAAAAACTGCACTAACACATTCAATATCTGGAAAAAGCAACAATATGCTCCCACTTTTGTTTTTCATTATAGAATTCCAGGTTTTCTTTATTGTTCTTCCTATATTTCTTTCTTTTTATCCCCATCCATAGAGCTCCTAAAGCCATTTGAGAGCTGCAGCTGTAAATATTTCTTTTTCTCTTCAGACAGATGAGGCACTATGTCTCACTCCATCCCAGAGTCTCTCACCTGAGCCTTCTAGAAGAATCCTAAAAGTTCTAGTTCTTCAGATGAAGTAAAATATTATTAAATAAGTAAAGGTTCTGGAGTATTTTAGGAAGCTCTAGTGAGACTCTTGACGGTCCTATGCATGTTCCCTACTGTGGAGGCAAGAAGGTGATTTTTTTCAGCTGCTGGCTATTAGAAAGCCAATGAGCATTTTATTTTGTGATACTGTTGTTTTTTTGCTGATGCTCTGCTTCGTTCTGTTGCTGGATGGTCCACACAGTGCTAACACAAGTCTCTATTAAGAAAAGTTGCCATCCATAGGACAGTGTGGTACGGTGATCTTATGAGATCAATCCATGTCATCATTAATCCATCATTCCACAAGTACCAGTGCTTAATGTAGGTACCCTTCTTGCCAAGGCATCAAGAACACCAGCCTGGGAAGTACAAATGATGCAAAGCTTTGACTGTTGAAATGTAATTGTCACTGCATTTTCACGAGTCACCCATGGTACAAAATAATAAATAAATAAATAAATAAATACATACATACATACATACATACATACATACATACATACATACATACATAAAAATAAAAATAATAATAATAATAATAATAATAATAATAATAGCTCAGAATGCCTCTGGTTTCTTCCAGACCAGGAAGTTAAAATAAGTGTTGGAAGTCAGCTCTAGCATTGTGTGGGAAATGGCGTCATCACCTCACAATTTCTAGAGCAGTTGTTTTCAGCCCTGATCCTGGAGGACCCCCTGCATTTAATTGCACATTTGAGTGTTTTTCTTGTTCCCAACACACCTGATTTAACCGATTAGCTAATGAACGGCTCTTCATGACTTGAAGTGGGTGTGACAAGGAATAGCACTAACGTGTGCAGGCCAGGGGGTCCTCTATGACTAGGTTTGGGAACCTCTCCTCTAGAGTACTCTGTTGATTTTCCCAAGTACTTTTAAATGAAATGGATGCAGGTACTTAGTCAGAATTGTTGTTGTTTGTGTGTTCGGGGTTTCATGACTACCAATTTTTACTAGTCAACAAGTTTACCAAAATTGCAGTCAACCAGACAACTAGTTGTTATGCAACAAAAGATAAAGTAAGAACGGTTCTTCTGAACAATTAAAAAAAAAAACAACCAACGATATTCTGTGTTGCAGATTTCAAACATTCTACTGTGACATGTCAAACAATCCAAGATTATGTTTCATAATAATGACAAGACAATACTTCACCTACCAATGCTCTATGAGTTCCCTCTGGTACTCTCTCATGGTGAGGGCTTTCCGGATATTAGCTTTTGTCACTATCTGATTAGCGAGGACGACCTGCACTGGGAGTCTCTCTCTGCTTAAACAGTCACTCTGCCAGTGAACGTTGAATTCCTGTGGGTCGCACCTTCATTTTGGAGTTTGTTTACTTGTTCCTAACATTTCTTCAAAGCACAATGTGCTGCTGATTGGCAAAAAAAAAAAAATACTGACAACATGCCTGGCGGCATCTATGGTTCTGGTAATTTCTGTTAAGCTCAGCCCTGCTTTAATTGCAAGTTGACGAGTGTGTCCAACACAACCAAGGTGGTGTGGAAACTGTTGGCAGTACTCCACGGCAAGACTCATACTGTTGCCTCCTTTAGAAAGAGCAGGATGTGGTATCCTTGATAACAAAGTTGACAAGCAAGTCTGTTATCTGCTCTCGTCTCTTGTCCGTGGCTGGGCACTGACTTGGAAAAAAATCACTAATGCTAGTCTTCCTCCGTACATTGCGTTGGTAGCTGGTGCTAGCATTATTTCTAAAGTTGGCTGTTGTCAGTGCGTGTTTTATCTTCAGATGACTGAGCATAGCTGAGGTATTTTTCTTATACTTCTGTCCAGCTGACACCTCATGCCATCTTCAGTGAAGTAATTCCATAAAGATGAATGTTGGGCTTTTTTAGCCAGAGCACTGAGCTTTATATATAAAATATGTAGTTCTAGATAGAGCGCAGTAAGCTAGAGCCTTTTTTCCCTTCTTCATTTTTATTATATTGGTGGTTGGTAACTATTGGACGGGTGCATTACCTCCACCCACTAGACTGGAGAGTGGACATGCGATTAAAAAGACCCTAAAAACATTTCATCCACACACCGTCATTTTGTCCATGACTAGTCGATTGTTGCCTACAGCGCTGACTGGTGGCAAAGGTAGTCGATTAGTCAAGTAGTTGGTGAAATCCTATGGTTTTGTGCGTGTGTGTGTGGGTGGGTGTGTGTGTCCAAGCCAATAAGTAGCCAAAATGTCCCATAACCACATCACTCCTGTTCTGCCATGAGTTTAAGTTTGATTTAAGCAACAAATAGGATTTCCATCATTCTAACACTTCCTTATGTCAGAGAATTACACTCCCTTATGTCAGTGAAAGGTTTGGAATTTTCCCATGAAGTTTATGCATGCTTGTGTGTAACACTCCATCAGGTTTCTCAGCCTGCCCTTCACCCAATTCCACTAAATGCGCTTCCATTATGAAATAATAATTATGGATCCGGACAAAAAAAAAAAAAAAAAAACACTTCATGGCCCCTTCGATGTCTAGCTGGCTGCTATTGTTAGCCTGGCTCTGGTACTTTTGTCCCACTCCCTTTGAAGCTGGCAACATTTTATTTTGACAGTCTCTTAAGAAAAATAAATGTTGTAAATGCAATATTCCCCCTGCTGTGCTTGGCTGTCAGCGTGGTGTGTAAAGAGCAACAACAACAAAAATGCATAGAAATGAAAAGAAACTATTAGGACTAGGTCTTTGCTCCTCTCCATCATACAGAGATAAATCACACTTGGAGGAGATCCATGTATAAATGTCCAGCATGTGACTAGGTGCGAAAGTGGGTGATTAAATTGTTCTGTCGGTTTTAAGGGGATGTTTTAAGGCTCGATGACTCAGACCTGTGTGCCGGGTTTAATAAATCAGATTAAAGATGTCACATAGGTTTAATCATAATGATGTTTCCCTCTGTGGAGTCTGATCAGCAAGGAGACGGATTATAGTGTATTTCATTCCTGATAGTAGAAGTGATTACATCATGGCATTCAATGCAGTGTATTTGTCCTTGTCTCTCAGAGCCACATTTGCATACATCCCTGAGATATTCATCAGCACTGGGAGAAACTATGACAGTGATGATGATCATGAGCTATATCCGGATATACTGTATGTATAAATGTTTTCTTGTCATCTGTCTTTGACATGAAAATACACTTTAGCCATTCAGTGTGCATGTCTGACCTTTTAATTAGTGGCTTTCAAGGTCGGGTTTGGTATTTCTCAGGGGCCAATGAGGTATAACCAGGGGTCTATAAATTAAAAATATATTACAATGTTGAAACTCAAAACCCATTATTAATTTTTTAGCAATATTATAAATAGATTTATTTAATGATGTAACACCACATAGTGTTACGCACTGGAGTGGATATATACATTGCTTATTTATTTATTAATGGGAGCGTGAAGCAGAGTATATTGGAATAACTAAATAGAAATTTGTCTTTATAAACATTTAACATGAGGAAAGGACAGTTTGCTGTACACTCACACTTAGCCCAACACAGTTCATATTAAAACCTATTAAAGGTGCCCATTTATGAGTAGATATCCTATGTGTTTTATTATCCATTATCAGTTAATTCTGGATAAATACAAAAGTTTCCTGGTGAAACCAACCCAGCATACATGCTAAATATCTCTTATTCACCTGTTTTACATTTTATTTTGGTTATGGGGCTTGTTTATGGTAAGAATAAGAATAACAAGACAGTATGACTGGAGGGAAGAACTTGTGTGATAACTTGGCAGTGCAACACCAATTCATATAAGGTGGAAAAGTCCAAGATCAAGTGTTAAGAACCGGATGAAGGCATACAATTTCATGAATTTAGATAAAATTAGTGTAATGCATTTTACTCTTTCTATCTCTCTCTCTCTCTCTCTCTCTCTCTCTCTCTCACACACACACACACACACACACACACACACACTATATCCGTCATGTTTAAAGTTACTTAAAACCAAGTAGTCCTTGTTCGTGTTGATGGTTTACCTCCTCTGGATCATTGAGCCCGGTGAAGGACACCGGACACACATGTACAGGAGTACGCAAACAGTTTCAGAAAGACACTGTGGCTAATTCCATTGATTTTTTAAAGATTATGTTTATTTAATATGCATAGTGAATGGGCCCCTATAGGCTTAAGGTTAGAAGTTATGATAGCGAACAAACCAACCATATTGCTGTTTGTTAAGTTTTTGGAGAGCCTGATGCTGCTCTATATGCCAGCCTGCATACTGGGCTTTAAGATTTATTTTGTACTATATTTTTTGACTGGTCACTTAACTTTCAAAGAATTTAATTAAAAGTAAACTAATTTAGCTAATTCAGAAATAAGTTTTAGCTTATAAATAAGGACAGTTTGAACCAATGTTTTCTCTGTGGAAGATTCAGGAAAAACAAAATGGCTGCAATAAATATCAAAATTAGTTTTTGTACACATTTGTAGAATCAGCTTAATATTTAAGCTGTCCAGGTGTACTCGGCCCTCGTTCAGAGACGGCTGAGATGGGCACTAGCCTCCCTGCAACCCAAATTAGGATTAAGTGGTTCAGAAAATGAATGAATGATGAGCTTAATATTTAACAAAATTAAAAAATTTAAAAACAAGTTGGATTGTACTGTTTTCCTGGAAACAAGTCTGTTCTAAGTCCTACTTATTTAATGGTTATGTTTGATTTATTAGTTATATAAGGAATCTGTAACAGAGAAGGTTAGTGAACCTGAACTTTAAATAACTGTAAATTTAAATAGCCACCCGTCTGAAAGTGATATTTTCTGTCTGTTAGTTTATTGATCTGACCTGATCACCATTCAGTGTCTGCCTTGTTTCTATCCCTCTTCATTCACTCTCTCTCTCTCACACACACACACACACACACACACACACACACAGCTAATGCTATTGCAGATACCACTAATGCACCGATGACAGTTAATGGCCATACTTGCAAGAGTCTTCTTTGTTAATTCTCTATATTTTTTACTTTGTAAAGATGATAATAAAGACAACAGATTTAAAAAAAGAAAAGAGTACTAAAATGATGATGTAATATAATACAGTAGTGTGGCTTTGTCCATTTGCATTGCAGATATTGGGTGTATAAGTCCCCTGTAGTCTTAATTGTAATGTAGACCCTTCCCTCTCTCTCGCTCTCCCTCTTCCTCTCTCTCTTTCAGAGTGTGTACTAGTGTTCTCAGTTTTATGCTTGTCTTCTCCCCCTGCCACCCTAATCCTGAGTCCTGCTGGAATGTTGATGTTCTGGGCTGAATACTTTTATGTTTGTTCAAGTTTTATTTTGTTTTATTTATTTATTTTATTTTGGATTTAATTTTCGGAAAAAAAAAAATTAATCATCTGTAAAATGATTTCATGAAAAAATGTTTGTCTGAATAAATCTGGAGTCTGTCCTTGTCCACTTTCTCTCCGGCTCTTTCCTTTCTTTATTTGTTTTCTCTCGAAATGATTTAGCCCAGCAATGATTTTCAATAATGGCTTTTCATGCACAGTCAATAGCGTGTAAAGGGGTTGATTTGCTTGGTAAGAGTTTAAAACTGCAGAGCAGCTTAGAACAAATAATTTTTGCGTAATTACTGTCAGATTAACCATACAGGGAGCTAAATGAACAGTATAGGGATGCAGTATTAATAGTAAACGTGGCACCTATGGGTTTGTTTTCAGTGCCTGCTCTGGAGTTTCCTTCAAATAATGTCAATTATTATTAATATTATTATTATTAACCAAAGGGATGTCATCCGTCATAACCACTCATCCCTAATAATAGGTTATGCTAAGCTATCGATCTTTTGATGTGCTTGACGAGTGTCACTTCCTTATAGCTTTTCTTACTGGATCCAGACAGGCAAATTGGTGTTCTTTTTGTCCAAACGAACCGGTAATGGTCTCAAACAGAGTCATGCCACTTTTTTCTTGAGTCTCATACCTCCATACTTTTTATATACCTGAATAAGACAAAAAAAGAATAACAAAAAAACGTGTGGCCGCTCAAAAGAAGAACAGCTTCTATAGTGTTTAATGCTTGCATTTAGAAGAAGAACGAAATAAGATAAAGAAATTTTATGCATCCCATAAAAGTGTTTTAAAACATTATGTCGGTATTTCGCTTTGATTACTACTGCACAGCATATTCCTGCTCCCTCAGTTTTACACATGCAGAAGCAATTTATATTGTCCGTGTACTGTGCACTGCATATCTGCCAAAATATATTTGGCCAGTTACTCATTTGGCAGGTGATTTTATTTAAAGCAAGAGTCTTCGATAAATGTGGGCCTAATGAGGGCCAAGGAAAGTACTTCAGCGGATCAAATTGAGTACAAATCAATGGGTGAAACAAGAGCCATAAATCTCTGCTTTAGTATCAGTTCATCTATTGCAACAAAACACAAGCATTTATACAAATGATTTACTTAAAAGGAGAATTAAACCCAAACTTAATAAAAGCTTACATACATAGTTTTTGTCTCTGCACAACAAAATGCGCTATTGTTATTACAACCTTCCAAAAAAAAAAAAAAAAACAAAAAAAAAAAAACAGAGTAATAAATCCAGAGTGTGTGGCACAAGTCAAAAGGGGGCATCGAACATCATTACTAAACAAAACCTACCCCTTAAAATTCACATTCATAGCCATGAGCTAATGTGCCCATTATTGATGTGGTAGATATTTAAATTCTACTGAGCCAAAAATAAATAATAGAGCAGCACTAATTGAGTGTAGGGTACCTTCACCACACAGTATGGATAATGTAGCAAAATAGGTCCTATTATGGGTACTGGCTTCAATTGCCAATCGGCTCATCTTACTGTCTGTTCTATAGTATATGGATATGACAAAATTTGTGAAAACTCACTTGTTTGAAATTTTTTCAAGGTCAAAAATAATTGTCTCATTTGTCTACAATAAGTCTATGTATGGTCTCCTAATAGTGTTCCATAGTAATGGCATGTCTTTTGACTGTCTTTTGGAAGTTATAGGTGCTCAATCTCCAAAACTTTGCGATGTTTCCACGACCTTCACCTTTGACCCAGAAATTCCAAAATCAGATAATCTCTGGTGCGCTAGTTGTGTAGAGTCCCAACCAAGTTTAGTAAAAATAGCTGCAAAGGTGGTCAGAGATTTGTTCACAGACAAGACTACAATACCTCCTCCAAATCTCAATTTTGGGTGGAGGTAAAAAAAAACCCCAAAAAACAGAAATACCATTATTATGTGTACTTGGAAATAAATCAGGTAATGCAAATTCAACCTTGTATTATACAAAATTAAACAGTAACCTTTAGTGTGCCTCTATTTGTCAAAAACCAGGACACACCCATTTCCCACCTTGTTCATCTCCTTCCCAAACGTAACGCCACATTTTTCCTTTTTCTTTGTACCACTTAGAGCACTCTAACAGGTACTGTTGTCGTGGGAGCTCTCGAAAGCCCCATTCATTCTGGAGTTGTTTATTGATCTGGGATCTCTGATCTCCTCTGTCACTTAATGGCCGCCTCATGTCAGACAAACAGTGGCGCATGATTCTTTTCACAGGCAATTTCAAGGGATTTCCCACCATCTGGAGAGTTTAAAAATGACTGTCTTCAGTATTTCACTGTTTTCCCCCTCAGGCCCTGTCAGAAAAAAAAGACATTTAAAACACCCCTAGTGTGCCGAGGATAAATCTAGCATCTGCCAGTGTTTCTGCCTCCTCCAGAGGATGATACAGCAATTATACTCAATCTGCTTTATTTAGTTATTAGCTGTTATCTTATGACTGGCAGCATGAAAGGAAGCATCGTAAGGGGAAACGATTATACTGGATTTCTTTCTACACTCTACAAGTTCTTTTTTATAATGAAAGTGTGGCAGATCATCAAGTTAAAACTCCTAACACAGCCTCTCGAGAGCTGGTGTGTTATCTGTTTACCTCCTGATACATACGTATAATGGGCTTAATTTGATTTATTTGATTTATTTTTAATGCTGCTACAGTTGACTTCTTTT